>JAVTVY010016605.1:0-63698 GCA_036873755.1 Hanleya hanleyi
TAGGGGCATGCGGTATTATCACTCAGTGATAGATGGTTTTGAATCTCGAATAATAATTGAACAAATATATATCAATTTGTGTATTTTCAATTCTGGTTTATAACTGTGCAAGTTATAAATGCACACCCAAAGCCTGTTTTATCGAACTATTTGATTTGGCTGTTTCTGTGATGGATACTGACGGGGAATTCTGGAAATGAATTAGAACACGGCCGATTTGTACCATACAGAATATACAAGAATATCTCTTTATTTATGCTTATATTTCAAAGGGTTGATGTAAACAGAGAAACAATAAATTGACAATGTTTGGCGGCCTCGGCCTTGACGAATCTCGACTTCCGACTCCAAACTATATGCATCGTCGGATGAATGATGTAACTAGTTTATTGAACAGAAAAATCGTTTGGCTTGTATCTGGGTCTAGTTTCAATAAATTTTAGTGTACATTTATTGAGATATCTACTTCTGAGTCGCTTGACTTCGGTCTCGGGGCGTCGATTCCAAAGATGAGGAGGAAAAAAAGAATAGAAATAAAAAATACGGGGCGGCCGAATATTCCGGGACGGGCGGTGATGCTAAACAGGAAACTTTTTTAACCAGCCTAATGTTCGCGAATTATGATATTACCCTCTACGTAGACGTTTGGCATGGAGTAACGAACATACGAGTTTTAGACAATAGCCCCAAATTAACCGCTAATTATCTTACTGCTTGTTAATAGTCTATCTGTTTCCGTGTGTATATATTTATTAGCACATAATAAGGATGTATGGAAATATTGAACCTTGATTTCACATTTTATATCATCAATCCTAAATTTGTACAAACCTCCATCTTAGAATTGGCCCGGATCGTTTAGGACACAGGGCTAAGTAGCACTGTTGTGTCAGAGATATCTATTTCTTTATTTTTAATTTGATTTGCTTTTTTAATTTTAAAAGTTTAATTTTTTTCAATTTTAAAATTTCTAATTTTTTTTAGAATCACTAAATTATCATATAGCTAACTATAATACTCATACGTGGCCATATTTTAAAGCGAGAGCCCGTGTTTGGCAAGCATGGAAAATTACACTATATAAGCATGGTTTTAATCATTCCCGAAACACCAGATCTGAAAATATATTCAAATACCATTTGTGAACTTCTATAAACCATCAGTAATGCAAAGAAAAGATACACATCAGAATAATTTTACTTCCTCCGTTGCTGTGATAACAACAACCAGCAATAATCTTCAATTGCCCCTACAATGTATATTAGGAATCAGGGCTACAAACCGGCCTCGTTTTGATAGGATCATGCGCAATGCTGATGTTTTGATTTCGCATCCTGACTTCGCGCTTCGCGCCTCGCTGTTTTGATTTCGCATCCTGACTTCGCGCCTCGCGCCTCGCTGTTTTGATTTCGCATCCTGACTTCGCGCTTCGCGCCTCGCTGTTTTGATTTCGCATCCTGACTTCGCGCTTCGCTGTTTTGATTTCGCATCCTGGCTTCGCGCTTCGCTGTTTTGATTTGGCATCCTGACTTCGCGCCTCGCTGTTTTGATTTCGCATCCTGCCCTCGCGACTTCGCATCCTGACTTCGCGCTTCGCATCCTGACTTCGCATCCTGACTTCGCGCTTCGCTGTTTTTGATTTCGCATCCTGGCCTCCCGACTTCGCATCCTGACTTCGCGCTTCGCTGTTTTGATTTCGCATCCTGGCCTCGCGACTTCGCATCCTGCCCTCGCGACTTCGCATCCTGCCTTCGTGTGTCGGTTCCGATTCATAACACAATACAGCGATGTCCCTTCTCGGCCATCATATATACCAGTGTATATTTCACAGTCCGTGTTGACGGGCAAATCTCTATACAGTCCGTGCCGACGCGCAGAAATCGCGTTCCTGTATTTTGATAGTCCAATACCGCTCAGCCGTTTACAGTTCCGGTAAATGGACCAATCTCCGACAGTTCAAACACCTAGATAACACAGCGCCAAGAATCAATTTACAGGAATATACAATCCAGAAGTCCGTAATTTCAGACAAAGGTAAGACAGCATAATACACCCACAGAAAAGCCGTTTGAATTCCCTCAGAACGACTGACTGTCGCGCTATTTATACTCCATGTGGCATTCCAGTACATTCTACCAAATCAAGAAGCCTCTTGAATATGCATTACATCATCTGGCCTAGATAATCTTCTAGAAAGATCGAAGCGATTAATCCACGTAAACAAGCCTACGTAACTCTAGAAATATCCACAGTGTCTAACAATAACACCCGAACAATACTAAGTCTGAAATATATGTATTACGGCAGTGTGACGTCACTGGGCCTAAATATGATAGCAACAGACCACCATAGAATACCATGCTTTATTTGCAGTTTACCCTGTGTAATAAAATCGTAAAAAATTACAATAAATATTTTCCTACTCTGTTTGCAATGGTCTTTCATTTGATGGAAACTTTACTTGAGGGGTTACGATCACTTTAATGGCTTTTGCATAAATATCACGTTCCCAGATCATCTTAGATTTAGAAGAGACCTGCCAACTTTGTTGTACATCATTACCACTTTCAGACGAGATTTACATTTCATGGTACAATTGACTGCACAATGAACATCAGAAAATAGAGGACCAAATTCACTCATATGAATGTCATATACTAAACTAAGTAGTTCAGGACTACAAATGAAATAGTCGATGACAGTTTTACCTTTCACGGTAGTATAACGTTACAAATACATGCATCCTGACCGACTCTACCATTGCAAATATACAAGCCATTTAACTTACAAAACTACAATAATCTTCTCCCATACGTGTTCATTTCATGATTATCTAGAGATTCTTTGTTTCTGTAACCCGAGGACATTCAAATTATATTCGGTATCTAACGATGGTCTCATAGAATCCTCCATATCCAATGAGTCCCACACAGTATTGTCAAAGCCGACATAATCTGGTTCTTTACTGGTATAAGCATTAAAGTCACCAGCTAAACACACACATGAGACGCCCCATTACTGAATTCTAATAATTCCAGTTCAAGCTGATCAAAACTATCCACCGTTGAATATTTTGTACCTTCAGGTGGGACATATACAGCCCCCAGCAATATATCTCACAGGGGCTTGTAGTTGGTCGGTTACTAATTATGATATTAATATTTATATATACTATCATAATTAATAACCGACCAACTACAAGCCCCTATCCTTCTCATATCCGAACACGTTCTTACACGTGATTCAAACGTCAGCTAATAAATATTCATGATGCCTGTATTGCTTCAATGTTGTCCCTTCGATGTCAACCCGCCGGAGACATATTGTAATTGCTAGATGATCCCTCTCAACAATATACGGGTACGCCTATATATATCACTTGACCTATATACGACTTCGTTGAATTTCTGTAAAACAGGTAAGTTTATCAGAATTCTCATATTATAACCAGTTGGGTGTGTATTCTTTTTATTTTCAAGGCAAGGCTAAAAACGCAGGAAGTCCCAAACCTCCACGCAGCGCATGCTCCAAGTACTCCTGCCACCAGTAGGAATGACTCAGAACGTGGCAAGGATGTATAGGGGAAAACCCACGCGGTTCAGTTTATATCCGTGACAGCACTTGCACATGAGCGAACTACTTTTCATATGCTCTGCCCATATAAACGGGGGAAATAATCTCCAGATCATTTTAATGCTAGGTCGACAAAGGTGTAATGTAGAATTGATAAGTAATGGAAATGTTCGACAAACGTCGCTTTACCATATATGAGGACACTTCCGGCGGTGTGCTGCTCGGGTGGGAATCGTGTCTGAAAATATGACTGGTGGCTGGGATATTATCATATCCTCATCTTAGTAGACGCGGCGGAATCAAATCCGTCAAATCTTTTCCTAAATTTGTATCAATTATGATGCAAATGTATTCGAATGCGTTACTATTGTAACACATTTGTTACATAATTCCCACAATATTGTCAGCAGCTGTCAACTCGTACAAAAGATAGGACTAACCTACTCTAGTATACAATTTCAAAACATACGAAAATACAATAGAATATTCGGTGTCTGGATTTAAAAAAAAATATTTCTCACTCGAACCATTTTTGCGTTCAAATAACCACGTTATATTAAGATAATTTCCATATCTACATGATCCACCAAGATTGTTTCAATATGCGCCTGTGAAGCAGTTTTACATGGTTTAGATATGGAGAAGCTGAAAGAATTTTTTCTCAGATTCATCTCGTGTTCAAATAAAAATAATAAATTGCTATGCTCCCCATATTTGTATTTACTGATAACCATCTTGGCAATCATAATTATATGATTAATATCTCGAACTTGGCTGCATCCAACCTGTCGTGATCTTCAGATTTAATGCCAAATAATATATCGACCTCGGAAACATTAATTTTACATTGTATATATGCCTACCCCAGTGAGATGGTTGAGTATACCAGTGTTCTCCAATCTTCCACCTTGGAATGCGTTAAACCGTGCAAACCTACAGATATTTATATACGCCCCTCGAAAAGGGGAATACCGTACTTTTGACAACGCGTTTGGGGCCGTAGTCTTGTGAATACCGGCTTTGATATGTGATATGATTTATTGGACTGGTATCCCCACTGAGAGCCTGTTTGCTAGCCTGAGTTACCAGATTGTTTTGTGCAGCATTTCATACCCGATGTGCCGTTTGTTGGACGCAAACTTAAGGACATTAAATTATAGAGGTGACCTATTTCAATGACACCTATCCAAGCTGTTTCACCAACACGTGGGCCACGCTACACCAACATTCCTTCTGGGTCATTTGTTTTTTAGCTGTTTGTACTTTTGTTTTGAATGAAAGGGGATTTCCAATAAATTGTATTACTGTTCTCAACAACGGGACCGTCCATAATGTACCAGGGCATGCATGCATTTCGTATAGGCAAACGGGGATAGGCGCATTATGAGCACGCGCGTAGGCAAGCGCTCTCTCTTGGTACACGCGCTGCGTTCATGAAAACCAGCTAAACTACACTCGTTGTAAGAGACTGTAAAAATTAACTCGACGGAATTTCAGCATTCAATTATGCTAATTTATATAATTAAAACGAATTTGATGAAAATATGACTTACTTTTTGCGTCACCACGTGACTTACCACAGCACTGGGATTTCCAATAAATTGTATTACTGTTCTCAACAACGGGACCGTCCATAATGTACAAGGGCATGCATGCATTTCGTAGTACACTGAAAGAAATAGGGGAATCATGGTCATGCTTAAGGGGAATCCAGCAACGGCACCTCTCACGAGACCCCAAGTGAATCAACAGGATGCCCTATGGGAAGCATCGAGAGAATCCTCTGGATGCCTTGGGTTCTCGGGTGGAAGGCGGGGAAATTCATTGCTGGATTCCACATTTCTCTCGGTGTTATGAATAAATCATGAATGTGAACAACAACAACAACAACGATGGTTTGCTACTGTCTACTCCTGTTCTCAGTCTTGATAGAAATTCTCTGACTGATAATAACTCAATTCGGCAAATATTATCATTAGAAAATGATAAATCCCCACAAGAACTTAAGTCAATGTACATGTGTGGATAGTATAACAAACCTGTGTGGTCCATCGCATTGATGATTCACCCTTGTACATCCCCGCATTGATTCAAGAATTTGAGGCATACCGCATCACATTTTGAACAAAAGCTGTGCTAAACCATTCTTGGGGTGACGATAAATATAACTGATGTGAAATATGACATCGATGGCATGAAGAAACTTAAGATTGGTGTGGATTTTACTTAACAAAGACGACCCAAGGTAGACACCAAACAACAGACAGGCCACGTGGTGGGGCGAGCAGGGGAATCATGTGGAGAAACTGGGGAATCGTGACTCCATGGGGTATCTTGTCGAGAACCAGAGATATCTAACTGCCAGATACCCATTCCGGCATCACAGTGAATCCGCTGGGGAATCATCCTGAACCCCAAGGGAATCTACCCGAGAACCTGAAGTCTCTAGCTTCTAGACACCCATTTTGGCATCATGATGAATCTCTTTTTTTCTCTCAGTGTACTCTCTAGAATAATTAGATTGAAAATTCGATCTATCAGGTTGGAATTAGTGACCAATCTATTCGATTGAATATTCCATATATTAGATTTAAAATTTCAATCTATAAGATTAAATTTTCTGTCTACAAGAGATTCATTTTATCGTTTTCATTCGATTAGATTGAATATTTTCAATCCGATAAAAGATTGGTCACTAATTTCAATCTAATAGATTGAATTTCAAATTAGATTGAATTTCAATCTAATTATTTTAGAGACTATAGGCGCATTTTGAGCACGCGCGAAGGCAAGCGCTCTCTCGGTACTGGCGCTGCGTTCATGAAAACCATCTAAACTACACTCGTTGCAAGAGACTGTAAAAATTGACAACTCGACGGAATTTCAGCATTCAATTATGCTAATTCATATAATAAAACGAATTTGATGAAAATATGACTTACTTTTTGCTTCAAATTTTGTCGGGGAACCAAAGTTTTCGGGCATAAAAATCAGTGGAAAATGTCCAATTTTACATTTTGCTCGTCACTGTTAACTTCATTTTGCTGCAGTCGACTTTGTTGACATCACGCGACTGTAAATTGGCGGGAATTAGCAAGGCGGTGCTTCCCGGGGTGCGGACTGATGCCCTTGACAGGAGCCCAATAAGACAGGAGCTCTTTGGACACGAGCCCTTGTGGACATTCGCCCAGTTTCAACGAGCACGTGTCGGCTGTACATATTCCCGCCCAACTGTTGCGATAAAACACCACGTGACGTACCATAGCACTGGGGTCACTGTATAATATTAGTCATTCAGGTTTTCCCCCGGGTGTATGGAAAGTTACGACCGTCCCTGAAACTCGTACATCCTGGGGCTCGGGGTGTACGAGTTTCAGGGAGGGTCGTTACTTTCCATACACCCGGGGGAAAACCTGAATAACAAATTTATTACCCCTCAAGCCTTTTTATACGCCCGCCAAAAGGCGGACGTTATTATGTGATGGCGGTTTCCGTCCGTCTGTCCGTCCGTCTGTCCGTCCCCCGTGTCCGGTCTATATCCGAGACAGTTTTCTATCTACAGTTCTAATTTTTGGTGAGTGGATACCCTACGGGGAGACGATGTGTCGCGTACCAAAATGAAGGTCAAGGTCAGAGGTCAAAGGTCACTGGCCTGAAAAAAACAGGAAATCACTGAAGTGTTCGTGTCCGGTCTATATCTGTGAACGTTTTTTATCCACAGTTGCAATTTTTTGTGAGTGGATACGCTAGGTGGAGACGATGTGTCGCGTACCAAAATTGAGGTCGAGGTCAGAGGTCAAAGGTCACTGTTGCCTAAAATCAAGAAATCATTGATCATTGACAGTTTTCTACTTAGAGTTCTAATTTTTGGTGGGTGGATGCCCAAGGGGGGGGGGACGATGTATTGCATACCAAATGTAGGTCGAGGTCAGAGGTCAAAGGTCAGTGTGACATAAAAATCAGGAAATCATTAAAAATTACTAATTTTTGGTGAGTGAATTCAATAGGGCAAAATAAAGTGTCGCATACCAAAATATAGGTCAAGGTCGAAGGTCAAAGGTCACGGTGACCCAAAAATCAGAAAATTATGAAAAATAACATTTTTTTTGTGTCAGATACATAAGGCGGAAACAATGTTTCACATACCAAAATGTAGGTCAAGGTCAAAGGTCAAGGTAACGGACCCCAAAATCGTGAAATTGTTAAAAATCATGATTTTTTGTGTCCATGGAGAAATTACAGGGAGATGGTTTGTCATGTACCAAAATTTAGGTCAAGGTCAACAGTCAAGGTCACTGTGACTCCAGAATCAAGAAATCTTTGAAAATTGCTTTTTTTTTGTGTCGGTAGATACATTAGGGTGACATGATGTGTCCTGTACCAAAATGTAGGTCAAGGTCGAACGTCAAGGTCACTGACCCCCAAAATCATGAAATTCATAAAAATCATGATTTTTTTTGTGTCCATCGATACATTGACGAAAGACGATGTGTCATGTACCAAAATTTAGATCGAAGTCAAAGCTCAAGGTCACTGTGACCCCAAAATCAGGGAATCATTAAGTCACATTTTCATATGCCTGTCGAAGACGAGGTCCATTTGCGTACACTTCGCCATCCATAAGATGGCTTGCGAATCGTGTGTCTCCATTATCGCGGAGCGATATCCAGTACTTTATCCGATTCTGTTCGGCCTTCATCCGGCGGAGAACAGACCCGAGAAATCTGATAAATTACAGGTTTTCATACCACTTCTGAAACAGATATTGCCTGGGCTTACAAAATATATAGGTATGTATAACTTTCGTATCATCCAAGAGGTATGGTGGATCTGAAATTTTGAACAAGTAGTTCATCACATGACTCGAAAATGGCGAGTTACGTTGGGGTTACGTCGGTAGACTTTAGCTGATTGGCTGACGAAGTCACGTGGTATTGATTTATGGAACTTCCCTCCGGCAGCTGCCGAAAGTAGGCTGAACATGGATACACACGATCCCAGGGTCAGTCTTACCGCGTATAGATGACCGAGATGGTTACAGGTTACATGTAATGCGATGTTGCCTTCTGTCCATTCATCCATTAACAGTTTCAAGGTATGGAATGGTATCAAATACCTTACTCGCATGGCGAAGAGGAGACATACATCAATTTGTCGAAGGTCAAGGTCACAGTCCCCCAAAACTGAGTCAAGTTTAGCGGACTATATGTGTTAGGTTGGAATATTCAGAGTTTTCTCCCCTACATGTATATGGCATTCGTCCTGTGGAGTTGTCTCCCATGTTTGAAACAGCTACATTTAGTTAAACTGTTGTGAAAAAACCCATACATTTACTAATTTAAAGGGGAGAGGGGTCCTTTATGAACTTTATACCTGTTTATCAACTCAAGAACAAAGGTTTACTTCATCACTTTCTTCTTCCTTCATGAAAAATTCTCTAGTCTGAAAGAAATACATTTTCAAGAAAACTACTATTTTCTTGTGTTTGACTATTGTTGATTTCAGTGTGGGATATGTGAGCTCTCGGTTCTTGCTCCAAGGTCAACTAATTTCCAAGAGTTAAGCTCATTTTAGTTTATCATTCAATTTTAGATGTGATATATGTTACATTCTCAGAAGCACAAAATTGTAGACCTTTCTCTGGATTGCTAGCTACCAAATGGAATCAAGGCTATTAAACAACCTTGAAATTTGGACCAATGTAATTCCATATATACGGGCGTATATTGAAGCCCATTGGGCTCTTTTTATCCTATAGTAAAAATACTGAAAAAGGTCTATCATTTAGAATCAACAGTACAACGGATAAATCCAACGGGCCATTTTGCTACTGCGCTGTTAGAAACCCGCCACAACACAATCCATTTCGATCCGCTTTCGCTCGGAAATCGACTTTTATTTTGGAACAAATGATACCTTTTGGTTCGTTATATGTCAGAAACTTCACTGAAAATAATGCACTAAGACTTTATTCCATTAAATTTTGACGAGTGAGCGACCGTTATTTCATAAATACTGGGGTTATTTTAAAATCCAAGATTCACGCTAAAGTTGAAATGGTCTTGAAAGTTATTGGTAAATGTTGAGGTTGTTTTTTAGTCACTTTGAACATTGAAAGAGTTTAGTATTTCCCTAGCTGCCGTAGTGTAGAGAATCGACCCTGCGGGTCGCTTTCAAGCAGCGACTTGCAGGTGTTGTGTGCTTAGATTAATTGATGGGCCAACACCTTTTTTTGTCAGGTATAGGGGTGCTATCTTGTAATTGCATGAGAATATATTCCTTTGCGCGAAGAATCTCCACAATTGTGCCGTTTGCAGTATATTAGAATAAAAATAATTGCTCGTTTACTTCAGTAAAACAAGTAGGATAGATCGCGCTGTAATAGGATGAGTCTTCACGTTTGATCACTCAGGCCTACAAGCTTAGCCAGCGACATGTCAGATGGGGAGCGTTATTTTGGATCTGGTTTTAATCAGATTGATACTTGGGCACACCGGTTCTCGTCAGATCACCTAAGTTAAACTAAGTTGAGCTCGGTCAATACTTGGCTGGGTGACCGGGTGCTGTACCGGCTGGGCTGATCAGTGCCCAGGATAATAGGAACTGTGGATACTCGTGTTCTTTCGCATGCACGCACCGTCTCGATAAGACTGAGAAAAAAAAATTGATAACGACGTTAAATCCTACTCACTCCCTCACTCACCCATGAATATCCAATTCTAACACTGAAACAGTGTTTCAGAAAATAACTGAACAACGCGACAATGAATCAAATTTCTCTCTCTCAATGAAAAAACAAAAATAATCTAAATACTAATTAAAACACGAGGTGCTACAACCCCTCAGCCCCTTAACATTCCAGACCAAGATGGCTTCATTCAGCGTATCATTCAAAAATAAAGCCTCTGTATACTACAGTATAAACATAGATCAGTAAGTTGCTCTCCTAATAGTGGCACAAATGGATATCAAACTACTATTTATAAGTGTTTCCAATGCATGGAAAGTTCACAAATTACAACGGAAACAATATTAAAGCCAACTGAGTAATTGGTAAATGGTAATTCACGAGCAGAAAAAGTTGTGGAGATCTAAACTGTAGATTTAAACTTGTACTAAACTTTCCAATCGATTGCTCTATGTGGTTATCTCCCTTGTCCACTACCCGACCGGTAGAAAATACGAAGCACGCATCTGAATACCCCTCGGCTCTGGGTTCATTCATAATGTATTCAATTTGAACCAAGATGTCAGGAACACCAAGCAGTCAAGTGACAAATATACAAAGTGTTGAAAATTTTGCTATTAGAAATGGCCCCTAAGGTTACCATCCAATCAGAGAAACCGGTATTCATTGCATAAATCTCTTGATGCATCGATGATGTATACCAAATTTTACATTGAGCATTTGAACAGTATCAGAGATAGAGATCATTAATGATTTTGCATAAATTAAAGATGGCCGCCCATCCTTCCCGCCACTCAGAAGAACTGATGTGATTATTCATTAATGCAAGTCTCTTCATACATTAATGCTGCAAACCAAATTTAATATAGAACACTTAAATGGTATCAGAGATAAACATCATTAAAGATTTTGCATAAATTGGCCGCCAAGATTACCGCCCAATCAGAGAAACCAGATGTGACAGGCATACTTTTTAAGAGTCCTATATCCATTTAGATCTTTATTTGTCTGAATTCAGTTTTCAAAATTGAGTGGGAGTTTTAAGTACCATGCCAGTACTACAGAGTTTAAGTTACAGATTGCCTGAAGAAATCTGACTCATCAGCTTGTGCCTCATAGCTGATTATCTGGGGTCTACTGGCCATGTGTTTCTCTCCCTAATTCATGGGAAGTTTATTGATAGGTGACAGAAAACTCCCTGTACCAGTATGATGAGAAGGAATGCCTCATAGCTTGTGTTTAACACTGCAGGGTGAGCTCAACTGAGCATCTGTTTTAGTTCCTATTTGAACCCATATTTACAGTATGAAGATATGGTTTAATGGTGTTCCAAGTTTAAAATAAACTAGGTTTATTTTAGTCAGTAGATATTATTGAATGTCATCAACTTCTAGATTTATTTTGCAAATATACTATGAAGTTTTATAAAAGTGTTTGATGTTATTTTACAATTTCAATGACTTTCTCTAATATCAAATGACTGGAATGGACAATTAATTATCAGTCTGCTTAAATAATGAAGCTTTAGGTACCTATCAGTCACTAAATACCGTACATATCATGCCTAATTATCTGAAATCAGGGTATGATTAGTGTTCGTGGGTTAACTGAAATGTATACCATAATAGTATCCGGCATGTTTTGTACATGTATTTGCATAAATTAAAGATGGCCGCCAAGGTTTTTCGGTCAATCTGGTCCAGATTCAAAGTATCTGGATGTATCGATGATGTATACCAACTTTCATATAAAACAATTGAAGGGTAACAGAGATATGTATAATTATCGATTTCGCATAAATTAAAGATGGCCTCCAGGGTTTCCAGCTAATCAGAAAAGCCAGTTTGGTAATTCATTGAAAGTTGCTTGATGTATCGATGATGTATACCAACTTTCGTATTGAACAGTTGAACGGTTTCCGAGATATGGATCATTATCCATTTTGCATAAAATTAAAGATGGCCGCCAAGGTTTCCACCCAATCAAGTCCCAATTCAATAGGCTTCTGGTCCTTGACTTGGTAAATAAGCATACCAAATTTGGAATTCATCAGTGAAACCGTTTTCCGGCTATCTCGCTCACGTACGGACGTACGGACAGACGGACGTACAAGACGACGACAATACCCCATGGCCAAAATTGGCCGAGGGGTAAAAATTGGTGCATGTAATATGTAGATTGATGTAGCTCAGGAAAAATGCATGCACCATTCCATCAATATTTTGGAAGTAGAATGTAGAGAAAACATTTCTGAACACAGCGAAATTATTATGTAAGTGATCTGACCACCACTAGATTTTAAAAACTTACCACAAGAAGCACATTATATAATAGATAATGTTGGAGCCATGATACTGATGGACAGATAAGTGGACGAACAGACAGGCAGACGAGGACCTGACCAATGAAACATACAAAAGGCCCATGTACAGATTACATTCTATATTGGACAAAAGTTTCGTCGGCCTACCTTCAGTAGTTCTCTGGATATGGAGTCCCGGGGAAAGAGGACGGACAGCCGGGCGACAACAATACCCCTGAGCCCAATCGGGCTGAGGGGTAATGAGAGGACCTTGAAGTAATCTGAAAAACATTATTTTTGTGGCATCCACGAATGGTTTCTATGCATTAATTGCCAGTGCAAGGGCTGGGGTATGATATCTCCTCATACATAATGTGTAAAGTGGACTTTCAATTTACACATAATCATAAAAAAATCATTAAAATAGCATTAACAAGCCGAGTAGCTAGCAGGTCCTCCGCCAAGTAGCCTCTTTGAGAGCATACAGCATATACGCTTCCAATATCTCCTTAAATATAACTTGGAAAGTGGATATGTGTATGTGGAAAGAGACGTTTATCTGGAATTGTTGAGACAATTTGAGGAGGTTTGGGAAGCAGTAATGGGTAGTGTAACACTGGAATGTAAGTCTGTAGTTGTATATGGATTCGTGGATGGTGAAGTTTATAAATCGATGGGTAGAATAGATCAAGATATCGTGTTCACAACACAGATGGGTACAATACGGGTGAGTGAAATCCAAGATGGTCAATGGCAGCCATCTTGGATTACATACTACCTCAATGAAAATCAATACCAATGGCCATCTAACTGATGTGAAGCACCTTCTCAAGTTTGAAGTCAATCGAACGAATTGTTCTCACGATACCGCATTCACAAGATGCAGGACGGACAAAATCCAAGATGGTGAATGGCAGCCATCTTGGATTACGTACCTCAGTGAAAATCAATACCAATGGCCATCTAACTGATGTGAAGCACCTTCTCAAGTTTGAAGTCATTTGGTTGAGTTGTTTTTAAAATATCATGTTCACAAGATGCAGGATGGACGGAATCCAAGATGGTCAATGGCAACCATCTTGAATTACAAACTACCTCAGTGAAAATCAATACCAATGGCTGTCTAACTGATGTGAAACTTGTCAAATTGTTTTCGAGATATCGCGTTCACAAGATGTGGGACGGATGTAATCCAATATGGTCAATGGCAGCCATCTTGGATTACGTACCTCAGTGAAAATCAATACCAATAGCCATCTAACTGATGTTAAGAACCATTCCCAATTTCGAAGTCGATTGGTCGAATTGTTCTTGAGGTAGCGCTTTCACAAGATCTGAGACGGACAGAATCCAATATGGTCAATGGCAGCCATCTTGGATTATGTACCTCAGTGAAAATCAATACCAATGGCCGTCTGACTGACGTGAAGAACCTTTCCAAGTTTGAAGTCGATTGGTTGAATTGTTCTCGAGATATCGCGTTCACAAGATCTGGGACGGATGGAATCCAGTATGGTCAATGGCAGCCACCTTGGATTACGCACCTCAGTGAAAATCAATACCGATGGCCGTCTAACTGATGTGAAGCACCTTCTCAAGTTTGAAGTCGATTGGTTGAATTGTTCTCGAGATATCGCGTTCACAAGACGTGGGACGGACAGAATCCAATATGTCAATGGCAGCCATCTTGGATTACGTACCTCAGTGAAAATCAATACCAATAGCCATCTAACTGATGTTAATAATAATCCCAAGTTCGAAGTCGATTGGTCGAATTGTTCTTGAGGTAGCGCTTTCAAAAGATCCGAGACGGATGGAATCCAATATGGTCAATGGCAGCCATCTTGGATTACGTACCTCAGTCAAAATACCAATACCAATGGCCGTCTGACTGATGTGAAGAACCTACCCAAGTTTGAAGTCGATTGGTCGAATTGTTCTCAAGATATCGCGTTCACAAGATGTGGGATGGACGGACGGACGGACGGACGGCTAGCATTTCCAAGTCCTCCCACCACTTCGTGGCGGAGGACAAAAATAATCATTGGATTATTTCTGGTGGTTCAAATATCATCCATGGATTATTGTGCGAGTGGTAAACTACTACCGGTAGGAGTATCCGTGGATTATTTTTCAATGTTCAAATTGAATGGAAACAATCTTAATAAATTAATATCCTATCAATGTTCCCCAATCGTACATGCCGCTATATATGGGGAGCAGATGGGATTTAATTTTAATTAGATTGGAATGGAAAATTCTCCAAACTTAAAATTTGACAGAGACTATCCATGGATTATTTTCCCAGTTCTGACCTCTCACACAAGTGGAGGGGGGGGGGTTATTTATGGAAAATAGCCCATTGTGTTTTTAAAACAGATATACCGCGAAGATTTAATGGTATAGATATTGTGAGATGATCCCTCTCCATAATATACGGCTTGATGAAATTTCTGTAAAAGAGGTCAGTTTATAAGAATTCATCATTGTAACCAGTTGTGTATGTATTACATAATTTTTCAAAGCTGTTCAACCAGTGTACTCCAATCTTCGACCTCGGAACCGCGCATCATGCAGATCATGCGATATTTATATACGACCCTCCAAAAGGGGAATACCGAACCTGACAAGGAGTTTAATCCAGTGTCGAACCCAGTCCTACTTACCTTCTCCTATAGATCATTCAGGGTCGCAAGCCAAATTGAAGACGGTTGTAGGTCATGGTGCCAGACCAGAGTTTAGTCATGTGCCAGTGAATACTCGTTTTGATAAGTGATATGTGATTCATTGTACTGAAATGATATTATAGAGATGACCTATTCCCACAACGGTCTAGACTATTCAAGCTGTGGTCACGCTAAACCACCATATATGGGTCATTTGCTTGTTAGCCTGGTAGCAGCTGTGTGTATATATTTTTTTTAATGAAAGATTTCCAAGAAATTAGATTGTGCGGAAGATTGAGGAAATATTTTCAAGAAATAAAACAGCTCCTTGGAAATCCCATTTTATTTAAAAAATTGTACTGTCGGTATCGTTCTCAGAAACGGGACCGTCCATGATATTTGTAAAAGTGCAGGCCGGGCATGGATGTACTGATGGATTATAGGGGACCATGCAAAATTTATAGATGGGGTGGAAAAAGTGGGGCAACCAGAAATTTCTCTTTTTTTTTTTATGTAGGACATGAACTTTTTTTTTTACGTGACTATCTACAGGATCAATGGTTATTTTTCCAAAAAAATAAATAAATAAATAAAAGAAACAATAATAATAATAATAATAATAATAAATTAAAAAAAAAAAATACAAAGCGGAGCATTTGTGACTGCTTGGTGTTCCTGACATCTTGGTTCAAATTGAATACATTATGAATGTACCCAGAGCCGAGGGGTTTTTTGATGCGCAGCTTCGTATTCAATGGTGTAAATACGGATGTGGTTAAGGACTCGAGGCCCGGGGAATAGGCTCAAACTATCGATATTTTTTTCTTTGCATATTTCAAAAGTTAAAGAAAAAACCTGTCAAGTGTTTCTGTTATTTTCCTTAAAAAATGTTTGCAAACGTGAAATTTTAGCTCTCAAAAATTCACTGTCTGTGGAAGAACTCTTTGCTGTGGGGGATTAGCGCGCATTTCTCACAGTCGGTGTTATCCCCTGCTGTGACTTCGCACCTTGGCTAATTACTTGTCACTGCAATTGTCACGTTGTGATAGTACACAATGAATACAATACTTGACAAAAATACATTTAATCAGTTGAGACATCGTATCAAATATTTACAGCAATGTAATATAGAGATCTCCGAAAATAAAATGAAAACAAATAAATGCACAATAAATTGGTTCCGGTATTCAAGGTGAGTAATCAAGTTGCAATCAGTTAATCCTAACCTGTTTCTCTTGAAACTCGGACTTTATATCAACTCACTTTCACATCAATTTAATTCATCATTAAAGTTACCAATTGTCTGGTTAATCACCTATCAAGTTCTCATTACCCGCACTGTTCAACTAGAAACGATATTGCCCAGTCAATACAAGTCATAACAAGGGTTATGTGTAACCCGGCAGCTCGCCTTTTGGGTATTGTCAATAACATGCAGCTTCGCATAAAGATCGAGCCCTTCAGGTTGCACATCACTGGCAATGACAATACATATTGCAATAAAAATTTGACTTCTTTGTCAGTGATGTTGAAGTTGGATTGAAAGATGAACTATATTATAAAACTTGAAATAAAGATTACCTTTTTTTCCAAAAGTAAGCTTATACATGTCATTATGAACACATGTACAATTGAAATTTGGTCTGAGATGTGAGTGTGAAATGGAGATGTGAGTGTGAAATGCCTGGACAAATATGGTTCGTGCAACAGCTTTAGGTTAAATCATGACGAGGAATGGGATTCGATACCAAAATTGAAGGAAATGGTGTTCTTCATTAAAGGCGACACAAAATTCCAAAGCACCAGGGGTTAATATTTAATATTGTACTTCTGAAATGAAATAACGTCATTAAACTATTAGTAATTACTATAAAGGAATATATTGTAGTTGATTTGACGTGTTTGTGTATATGTAACAGGTCGATACTTGGTGTAAGTACGCATTAGGCTTTTGTACAGCTGAAAAGGGTCACGTCCAGACGCATTGTTGATCTCAGACAGGCTATTGTAGGCTTTGACTTGTGCGTTCTTACACCAAGTATAAACCTACAATGTACACTGCATCTCCTACCTATATAGGTTAGTATCACATATAAGCGATATATGCAGCTTCGCAAAAAGATCGAGCCCTTCAGGATGGCACATCATTTGAGGTTGCACATCATTGGCAATGCACATCATTTAAAATAATAAATTTATTAAGAAATATGATTTCTATATTTAGTGATGTTGAGGTTGGATTGAAGGAGGAACTATATTATATAACTACCAATAAAGATTACATTTTTTTTCAAAAGTAAGCCTACACATCCCATTGCATAGATCTGATGAATACATGTTTATGTATAGTTAGGAACAATAGGTGTGCAATTTTGAGCACGTTCTTGGTGTAACTTTGTGTGATGATATGTGAACAAACAAAGCTAATAACAGTGCAATAGTAGGACTAAATCTATCATTTCAAGCATGCAATGGGACACTTGCACTGTGCTAAACCTTCACATTTGTATGCAAATAAAAGAATGCAATGACAACTGTGTCCAATCATACTGTAATGCTCCATAATAATGTGCATGGGTAAAGACTGAGCTCAAAAACTGATTCAAACTCACTTTTAATTAATATAGTAAGTTAAATGTGTGGACACAGATATGGTTGTGCAAAAGCTTCAGGGTCAACGAGAATTTGATAAAATTTAAGAAAATGGCGTCCTTCATTTAAGGCGACACGAAATTAAAAACTAACAGGGGTTTGGTACTGCGGGATTCCCCCGCCAGTTATTTTGATATTGTACTTCTGAAATAAAATAATGTCAAAAACTATTAGTAAATACTATAAAGGAATATACTGTATGTGATTTGGTATGTATGACTGTATATACAATGTACACTGCATCTCATGCCTAATAAGAAGTCAAAATTATTCAGCCTAAACAACAAAGATCAACCCAGAAAACTTTCTAAGTCCAGCCTAAACATAAAAACCTAACCGGACACCGACACCAACACCAACACCGACGCCGCCACTTTCCCCCTCTCTCTCCCAATACCTCGCCTACTTCGTATACGGCGAGCTAAAAAATGATATTCGATGACACATCATCTGAAGTTCCTTCTGTGATTGTGGCACCTCAGGCACCACCGTAGTTTCACCTGTTCCGTTCACAATTTAATTCAATCAGTTCCTACTGACGTAATCCATTACAGTGTAGTTCCAACACACCATTTCACGTAACTGTGGCGTAATTCCACGTACCAGATGACGTACATTTAACGGCTTTCCGTAATTCATATGACGTGCGTATGACGTAATCATCAACAGCGGACGAATCAACATCAACATATAATTCACAGCAACATGAACTGTAGACCCAGGTGCCTGTTCACTCTGCTGATGCCGAGATGACAGGCACAGAGCGATCCAGTGGCCTATCGCCAGCGTTGAAATAAACATGCTATTTTTCCAACCTACCTGCAAGCACATCCACTAAAACCAGCCTGTATGTTAAGTCTGGGTCCCATACAATGATATTATGCAGTAATTCCGTGTCTGTAGGGTCTGTACTATTTATTTCGAGTGAAATCCAGTCAGGAGCGAAGACAGAAACACGTCCGTGCCCGCCATCTTCTCTAAAATTATGACTCGAAACACGCTGGCGCGAGAAAACGCGCGGTAAACACTGGTTTGTTCAAATTACAAAGCTAACACGTGATCGATCAAATCGACTCCTATCGCACGGGCTGTCCATGCAACGATCACTGTCGAGTGAAATGTCGAACAGAGGGAAGAACAGAAAACTGCCTCTCAATTCTGAATATCCACAGCTGTCAAAGAGACAGAATTGTACAGCGAAGGCCAGCTTCTGTGGTCATTTCTCCAACTTTCAATATGGCGACACAGAAAATTTCCAAGACCAAATATATTTCCTAACGAAATCCATCATAAGTCTCTGCAACGGAGATACCACTAATACTATGTGCTTTTCTTTAACTGTATTCGAATGATAAATAGTATGCGTCATGAAAAAAGTGGGAAAATTGAAGCGCACCACCAGGTCTGGTGGGGGGGGGGGGGGGGGGGCAGGATCATGGGTAAATTTATAATGTCGGCCACGTGCGGCACCAGAAAAAAATGATGTTTTTGACATTTCTGCTTAATATTCCTACTTTACTGCAAGAAAATGTAGGGAAGAACTATTTTATTTCACATGACAGTATTATTTACTAATTTATCTTGACGATTTGGCGAAAACACAAATAAATAATCTGAGAAAAAAATCGAACAAAAATACCTCATTAAAAATTAGGTCAATGTGACGTCATCGAAGTGTCCAGTTTCATTATTTTTGTTATTTAAGTTGTTTTCGCATTTCTTGCTACAGCTTGACTCAAGGCCACAGTGTGGTAATTTTGAGCCCCCCTAGCTCAAGGGGTAAAGAGCATATCAGGAAGAAATCCCCCCCCTCCCCGCCGTGGACAATTCCCGAATACACCAGGTAAAGAGGGTTCATGGGATTCATCCCGGTGGTTGAATTGTTCTTTTTCATATTACCGGTATAATTTTTTTCTCTCTCTCTCTTTTTTCTCTCCAGCACTAGTCACGATAGTTGGAAGCAATGACTTTTCTCAAATCTTGTTGGAAGAACACCTAGTACATTCATTTGCGTACACTTCGCCATCCATAAGATGGCTTGCGAATCGTGTGTCTCCATTATCGCGGAGCGATATCCGGTGTTTTACCGGATTCTGTTCGGCCTTCATCCGGCGGAGAACAGACTCGAAAACTCTGACAAATTACAGGTTTTCATACATACCCCGGAAACAGATATTGCCTGGGCTTACAAAATATATAGGTATGAATAACTTTCGTATCATCCAAGAGGTGTGGTGGATATGTAATTTTGAACAAGTAGATCATCACATGACTCGAAAATGGCGGGTTACGTTGGGGTTACGTCGGTAGACTTTAGCTGATTGGCTGACGAAGTCACGTGGTATTGATTTCTGGAAATTCCCTCCGGCAGTTGCCGAAAGTAGTCTGAAATGGATACACACGATCCCAGGGTCAGTCTTACCGCGTATAGATGACCGAGATGGTTACAGGTTGCTAGTACATTGTGTTTACTGCATAAATTGTTTAGTATGATTTTTTGTCCCTTTTTCAAATTATACGGTAATACATTTTTCACTATTGACTCGATGCCTCTGTTCGTGTTCGACATTTCATTCGACAGTGATCGTTGCATGGACAGCCCGTGCGATAGGAGTCGATTTGATCGATCACGTGTTTAGGTTTGCAATTTGAACAAACCAGTGTTTATCGCGCGTTTTCTCGCGCCAGCGTGTTTCGAGTCATAATTTTAGAGAAGATGGCGGGCACGGACGTGTTTCTGTCTTCGCTCCTGACTGGATTTCACTCGAAATAAATAGTACAGACCCTACAGACACGGAATTACTGCATAATATCATTGTATGGGACACAGACTTAACATACAGGCTGTTTTTTTTGGATGTGCTTGCAGGTAGGTTGGAAAAATAGCATGTTTATTTCAACGCTGGCGATAGGCCACTGGATCGCTCTGTGCCGGTCATCTCGGCATCAGCAGAGTGAACAGGCACCTGGGTCTACATGAACTGCAACCCCGCAAACAGAACCAGTTTTACGCTTTATATACTACTGCACTATTTTGGGGAAAAATCACTTCTTTTCAGCATAGCATTCGTCAAATTTCAGCCGTAATACGTTGTTTAACTTATTCAATTCCAGCTATCACACTCGCCGGTTAGAATTCGTGCTCATTTAGATCATGTCCAACTCACACAGACACTGGTGAAATTAGATCGACCGATATGTTCAGTCCAGCCATCACATTTGCTGAAGTGATATAGCTCCACACACAGGAACACTTGGCTTTATTCTGGCTCCTAAATGGATGATGCGGATGCCAGGAATCAGGGCTAAAATTAATAATAATAACATCTATCACTAACCGTTCAATAGCCCAGTACAGGTTTCATGTAAAGTCGCATATTTACATTGTTATTGCCTGAATTTATCCGACAAAATAGACTACATGTATGCTTCTGCATTATCCTGAACTTATGCCATATTGGTATTTTATATCTATTATATTCCTATCACAATATCAAAATACTCACTGTCTGAGTTGTAAATAAAATGGCATTTAGCTCTACAAAATATATGACAAAATTTAAGTTTACCTCAGACAACACTGTGAGATGTGTACAGTCTGCTAGCCCTGGTCAATCTGACCAGATTCTATGCCTCACTCTCTACAGTCCACATGCATGTTACCAAAATCCATTGTAAAACAAATATCAAGTTCCTTGCATAATCAAACAGCTGCACAAGACACCCATCCTATCACTAAATACACCTGACCTGTCAATCAGTGTTACATGAAGGCCCAGAGATCAATTACTGGCCTGGTCAGTGAGTGGGTCTAAATTACCAGCAACAAGTGATAAGAGTGAGCTAACATTCGTGTCGTGTTACACAACATTATACCAGTCAATTGCAAGACTATTACCGTAAAGTACACAATTCTCTGTTACTTCACCACTATATACTTTCTCAACAAAATATACCTGACTTGTGACAGCAATACACACAATTCGCACGCTGGGATCATTTATTATAATTAGTTGTTTTTCTACTACATTCATGCCAAAGCCGCCATCGTTTACAAATTATTGAACAGGAAATTATATGGTCTATCTCAGTGTTTTCGCGCCACATGACAAAAAAAAATACAAACACACTGCTCAGGTGGTCAACCATTTCCGGAAAGCATGTGGTATATGCAGATATATATATTGCGAATTTGCGTAATGTTTTTCATAATATCTCACTTGACATTCTATCAACATATCTTACTTGCCAACACAATCATGGGAAGAAAACGTTACAAGATTAGTAGGACACGCATGCAGGCAAAAAGAAACTTTGATAAACATTATTACACGACTCCTGCTGTTCGGTCATATATACCTCCGATTCAGTATTACTTCATACTGCATTATCGCATTATACATGCGGCAAATGTAGAAAGTGAGGTATTCATTCAAAATAAATACTTTACGTATTCACCATCGTACATATAATTATAAAAAAGGCAAATTGTATACTTTCGCGATAATAGTAAAGTTTTTTAACTCCACACCGGAAATGGCCGCTGCCAGTTTTTTCCCGTTTGAGGTCTGTGGACTGACCAGTTTACTTTTCTTTCCTTGAGCTAGACCTTTTTCAGTCGACAATTAAATCCATGAATGTCCAATTGCCGCAAATCACATAACCGTAAGCTTCTATAGAATGCTCGACGTCTACTCAATCACCCGCGGTGAGGGATTTCGGAAGGCGTGAAAACTGACCAACGGGGCATAAAACTTCATCTTCGTGACTGGTTTTCTACACTTTCTCAAAATATATTGTTCCAAAGTGATTAAAGAACGTTTGGTCTATAATCCCTATATGTTGTGTGAGAATATTGTGTCATTATCATGAAGTAGCGGATAATAATTACGGAATATCATCTGAAAAGTAGATTATTTTTGTTTACGGTCTATATCCGACATATTTTTTTACACAGCTGGTACATACAAACTTGCTAATAACTTCTTTATTTTTCATCCGATCATGTCAATTTTTGGTGTCTCAGTTTTTCAAAATGTTGCTTTGTTTTGAAGTTATTGGAACTTGAAATAGACTTTCATTTTGTTTCGAAAAATAAACTTTACAATGCTCTCAAACTTTTTCTAAGAGCTTAAAAAATACCTGAGACACACTTGTTTGGTTTGAAAGGTTTATTATCACCATGCATAATCTCGGACTCGTTACTTGTAAAATAATAGGTGAAATTAGCGATATAAAAAAGACATTATTTTTTTAACCTTAGCTCCTTAGCCGATGTTTTCGGGTTAGGATGTGGTCTGCTTCATTTATTCGTCAAGTTTACCACCACTTGAACAAAAATTAGATAGCAAAGAATAAATACAATACTGGTTTGTATTCTCGTATGAAATTTCATTTCATTCTGTTGGATATTTTTCTATGCAGGAGGAATATAAGCTTCCAACCCACGCTATTACAACCCACACGCTAATTGATTACATTACTGTCTGTTTCAAAACGGAGTTTTCGTGGATTTATCATTTAATATAACACATTAGCTGTCGAAACTCACAATATATTCCAAACTCTATCTGTGCAATTATTTATCATCAAAAATATTTCCCTGACATGAGAAATTGTTAAAAAAAATATTCAAAGCTTGTCTCGTCCGAGCAACCGACGTGCATTGCTGTGAAACCAACCGGGCAAGTCCATTTTCACCCACAACAGTGGTACTGCGCTAAGGGAAGTAACTCATCCTGCATATTCACACTAAAGGCAGAAGAAAGAATTATCTCCCCTAGCACACTACCCCTCTCTGGCTCCTATGGGCGAAAATAGAGTTTGGAATATATTGTGAGTTTCGACAGCTATGTGTTATATTTAAACAATAATGTTTTCATAGGCGTGCTAAATTGTTAATTTTACGCACGGTTAGTGTGGGAAAGTTCGCCCTTGCCCTAAAATTGATAAACTTTCCCACACTAACCGTGCGTAAATTAACGATTTAGCACGCCTATGAAAGCATTATTTCTATTCTATTGCACTACTCAAATTGATTATCAACAAAGATTACAATCAAAGATTGAAAAAATATCGTAAACGTTCACAACCTTTCTTGCCTTTGAGAAATGTGCCGTCCGCCTCAATTGGCAGCATGTCAGTATCAATGGACGAGTTTATGTGGTCTCTCAGAAGGGGGCACAGTGAAATAAACATGCATTCAAGCCTATTTGTGTGGCATTATTAATCAATCACGATGGAACCAGCAGTTAAACTTGAGACAGAAATTTACGTCTTTAATAAGTATTAATTTACAGCTTTTCCTCAAGCAATGAAAAATGTTGCCAGCATTTATTTAACTAGGAAGGAAATTTATGTTCACGGTGCTATTGGAAACATTGACATTTTGGGAAAAACCGTCAAGATGTGATGACTGTGGAACAGATGTGAAATTACAAACATTTGATGTCGTTTGTAATTCCTGTGGCCTATAACCGACATCACATCAATGATAGACACACCCGCCTCAAGCAGAACCGTGTCAGTTGTTGATCTCAAACAATGGTTGATGGTGTCACGGGTAATCTTTATATATGTATTTATTTATAAGACTTGATTATAATTTAAAACGAATTTGATACCTTTAAATATCCGTATTTCCTATTTCGTTTGCCTGTCGATCCCTTACTCATTTCGTTTGTTAGCCAGATCTCTTAATTTCTCATCGGCAGCTGAAAAAGAGAATGTCCGCGTCCATAATCCAAAGACCTATTTCATATTCCATATAACAGTATTAGCACCAAATTCAAACAAGAGCCCAAGGGGCTTCAATATACGCCCGTATATCTGGAATTATATTGGTCCAAATTTCAAGTTTGTTTAATAGCCTTGATTCCAATTGGTAGCTAGCACATCAGAGAAAGGTCTACAATTTTGTGCTTCTGAGAATGTAACATATATCACATCTTATACTTGATTCAGTTTTGGGTGACTGTGACCTTGACCGTTGATCGATTGATGTATGGCTCCTCTTTGCCATGCGAGTAAGGTATACTCAAAGTTTAGTACCAATCCATACCTTGAAACTAGAGTTATCGCATGGACAACAAATGTTAATGGATGAATGGATAGAACGCAACATCGCATTGCATGACCTCGTCTTCGACAGGCATACGAAAATGTGACTTGTAATGAATTCCTGATTTTGGGGTCACAGTGACATTGACCTTTGACCTTGACCTAAATTTTGGTGGACACATCGTCTTCCCTCAATATATCAATGGACACAAAAAAAATCATGATTTTTATAAATCTCATGATTTTGGGGGTCACAGTGACCTTGACGTTCGGCCTTGACCTACATGTCCCCCTAATGTATCCACTGACAAAAAAAAAAATACTTTTCAAAGATTTCTTGATTCTGAAGTCACAGTGACCTTGACTATTGACCTTGACCTAAATTTTGGTACATGATAAACCGTCTCCCCATAATTTCTCAATGGACACAAAAATCATGATTTTTAACAACTTCACAATTTTGGGGTCACAGTGACCTTGACCTTTGACCTTGACCCACATTTTGGTATGTGACACATCGTGTCCCCCTAATGTATCTACTGACACAACAAATGTTATTTGTAATAATTTCCTGATTTTGGGGTCAGTGACCTTTGACCTTGACCTATTTTTTTTGGTATGCGACACTTCATTCCCCCCTATTGAATCCACTCATAAAAAATTAGTAATTTTTATTGATTTCCTGATTTTTAGGTCACACTGACCTTTGACCTTGATTCTGGGGTCACAGCGACCTTGACTATGGACCTGGATCTAAATTTCGGTACATGACGAAACGAATCCCCGTAATTTCTCAACGGACTCAAAAAATCATGATTTTTAACAATTCCACGATTTTGGGGTCACAGTGACCTTGACCTTTGACCTTGACCTACATTTTGGTAGGTGACACATTGTGTCCCCCTAATGTATCTACTGGCACAAAAAAATGTTATTTTTAATAATTTCCTGAGTTTGGGGACACACTGACCTTTGACCTTGACCTATTTTTGGTATGCGACACTTCATTTCCTCCTATTGAATCCACTCACAAAAAATTTGAAATTTTTAATGATTTCCTGATTTTTCAGTCACACTGACCTTTGACCTCTGACCTCGACCTACATTTGGTATGCAACACATCGTTCCCCCTAGGGCATCCACTCACCAAAAATTAGAACTGTAGATAGAAAACTGTCAACGATCAATGATTTCCTGATTTTAGGCAACAGTGACCTTTGACCTCTGACCTCGACCTTAATTTTGGTACGCGACACATCGTCTTCACCTAGCGTATCCACTCACAAAAATTTGCAACTGTGGATAGAAAACGTTCACAGATGTAGACCGGACACGAACACTTCAGTGATTTCCTGTTGTTTTAGGCCAGTGACCTTTGACCTCTGACCTCGACCTTCATTTTGGTACGCGACACATCGTCTTCCCATAGGGTATCCACTCACCAAAAATTAGAACTGTAGACAGAAAACTGTCCCAGATATAGACCGGACACGGCGGACGGACAGACGGACACACGGACGGAAACCGCCATCACATAATACGTCCGCCTTTTGGCGGGCGTATAAAAAGGAAAGCCCAACACTTGCAGGAGGAGAGATCTATGTAATTACTTCCATCTGATTTTGCCAGGTACGTTACAATTGGTGTCGTCATCTGGGCTCACTATCTTGTTACTATTTGATTATTATTCGTGCCATCTGGTGTCTGCCCTGGACGGCGAACAAAAGTGCAGAGTGATGTAATGAGATAAAGTTATGCTTCCATTCCATCGACGTGGGCACGACACGACCTAGTCCATTCGACAATGTCACCGAACACAGTCCACACATGTCATGCATATGGGTTCTGGATACCAAGCCTGAATGATGTCATAATTTACTAAAAATAGTGCTAAAATCAAGATACATAAGCGATGCATATTTCCAGGATAGGCATCATTCTCTAAATTGACTCTTGGGGCTTGATTGATATTTTTGAATACATCAATTCATCTTTTACATGATCCCTTCGATAAAATATAGCCAAAAATTAGAAAATTGCAACCTTTGCATTTCACATTTAACGTCAACCCATGTGACTATATCATCATATATATGGCATGCAAACTAGGCTACTACTGTAAAATGGTGCGGCCGATGTGGGGGAAATGTTAACGGTATGTGAGGGGTATAGCTTGCCAAACATGCCCCATGGGGTGGGGGCATGTCAGGGCAAAATGTTTATGTCCCCACCCATCCCTGGGGAGGGGGAGCTGGTGATCACGCATAAATCTGATATAAAAATCACAGTCAAATAGTTCATGGACAAATCAAACCTAACTTTAACAGTGACCCATCAAAGTACAACAATCATACACAACAACTTTATAATCTGCAGACCTTCACAGTAACTCTCAGTTAAACCCCTAATTGTTTACCCCTGCAATAGTTTCCTACCTTGAACCCTTAATCTCCACAAGTGACACCGGAAGCAAGATTGAATGGGTTTGGTAAAATATACACATTTAATTAAGAACTTTTGAACTGGTTGATTGTATTTAATGCATTGCACTTGCAGTTCAAATGCATGGGTGAGATATTATAGATTTACTGCTCCCATAATTGAGGGAAGAGGCCTATTCATCCAGGAATATTCACGGCTAATCTAATCACCCCAAAATTCTACATAATTCCTCGGGTTGCCTAACCATGGGCGTCGCCAGGATTTGTTATAGAGGGGGCGGTTGTTTCCCATGCTTTCTTACTAGAGAACTCGGTACTGTGATGGCCAACATAGGCAAATACCATACAGTTGGGAGCTGAGAGGGGGTCGTTCCCAATAACCCCCCCCCCCCCCCACCCCACCCCACCCAGCAACGGCCCTGAATAACAATCAGTCACAAATAAAACAAAGGATAAACCATAGTTCTACATAACCAAGTATATCTGGAATAAATTAGTTTGGAAATCACAGAGTCTTTGTAAATTTAAACATTGTAAACTATCCATATTATGCCTATACAGATTGACCTGGACAAAAGTCTGGTCACTTTGATAAACTAATAACAGACTTCAATATATTTAGAACTACATTAGTCTAGCCTGGATACCGTGGATATACTTTATATTATTCCTTATAAATATTCACGTATACCATGTATACTAGTACATAAACATCTATAACATCTATAACATCTATAACAGCTCAAGAAAGACACAGGCATGGCAAAAGTTGCCTATATGCAAACAGGCCTACCTGGTTGTCTTGCCAACAATGTAACGAAGGATATATTCAGGATGAACAGCAACATAATTTGACAAATTATAGGCAACAACAATATATATACACAATATATTCATTTAGATATCATCACCCGATACAATTTTATTATGTGGAAAAAGATCTTGATCTTCGATTGAAGTCCATCACAATGAGGAAGTGAAGTATAAATAGAAGAAGAATTAATAAAGCAGTGCCAGTAGCCAGCCAATCAAATGTCACTTTATTCCCTACGCTCATATAGCCTTATTCAAAAAAGACTTTTTATCTCCTTATATCACTAGGGGCGCAGTGGTGCAAGGAACCAAAGGCTCTCGCAATTAGCTTGAAGTAATTAACTATTCAATTATTCTAGAATCTTAAATAGAAAATTTATACAAGAACTATTGACTATATGTAAAAATTATAGACAAATAATCCCCGTAATTAAAAGAGTCTTTCAAACATATAGTCTGGACTAGTTCAATCTATAACTGACAAGCTGAGTAGCTAGCAGGTCCTCCGCCAAGTAGCCTGTTTGAGAGCATGCAGCATATACGCTTCCATTATCTCCTTAAATATAACTTGGAAAGTGGATATGTGTATGTGGAAAGAGACATTTATCTGGAATTGTTGAGACAATTTGAGGAGGTTTGGGAAACAGTAATGGGTAGTGTAACACTGGAATGTAAGTCTGTAGTTGTATATGGATTTGTGGATGGTGAGGTTTATAAATCGATGGGTGGAATAGATCAAGATATCGCGTTCACAACACAGACGGGTACAATATGGGCGAGTGAAATCCAAGATGGTCAATGGCAGCCATCTTGGATTACATACTACCTCAATGAAAATCAATACCAATGGCTGTCTAACTGATGTGAAACACCCTCTCGAGTTTGAAGTCGATTGGTCAAATTGTTATCGAGATATCACGTTCACAAGATCCGAGATGGATGGAATCCAATATGGTCAATGGCAGCCATCTTGGATTACGTACCTCAGTGAAAATCAATACCAATGGCCGTCTGACTGATGTGAAGAACCTTCCCAAGCTTGAAGTTGATGGATGGAATTGTTCTCGAGATATCGCGTTCACAAGATCTGGGACGGATGGAATCCAATATGGTCAATGGCAGCCATCTTGGATTACGTACCTCAGTGAAAACCAATACCAATGGCCGTCTGACTGATGTGAAGAACCTCCCCAAGCTTGAAGTTGATTGGTGGAATTGTTCTTGAGATATCGCATTCACAAGATGTGGGACGGACAGAATCCAATATGGTCGATGGCAGCCATCTTGGATTACGTACCTCAGTGAAAATCAATACCAATGGCCGTCTAACTGATGTGAAGCACCTTCTCAAGTTTGAAGTCGATTGGTCGAATTGTTCGCAAGATATCGCGTTCACAAGATGTGGGACGAACAGAATCCAATATGGTCGATGGCGGCCATCTTGGATTACGTACCTCAGTGAAAATCAATACCAATGGCCGTCTAACTGATGTGAAGCACCTTCTCAAGTTTGAAGTCGATTGGTCGAATTGTTCTCGAGATATCGCGTTCACAAGATGTGGGACGGACAGAATCCAATATGGTCGGTGGCGGTCATCTTGGATTACGTACCTCAGTGAAAATCAATACCAATGGCCGTCCAACTGATGTGAAGCACCTTCTCAAGTTTGAAGTCGATTGGTCGAATTGTTCTTGAGATATCGCGTTCACAAGATGTGGGATGGACAGAATCCAATATGGTCGATGGCGGCCATCTTGGATGACGTACCTCAGTGAAAATCAATACCAATGGCCGTCCAACTGATGTGAAGCACCTTCTCAAGTTTGAAGTCGATTGGTCAAATTGTTCTCGAGATATCGCGTTCACAAGTTGTGGGACGGACAGAATCCAATATGGTCGATGGCGGCCATCTTGGATTACGTACCTCAGTGAAAATCAATACCAATTGCCGTCTAACTGATGTGAAGCACCTTCTCAAGTTTGAAGTCGATTGGTCGAATTGTTCTCGAGATATCGCGTTCACAAGATGTGGGACGGACAGAATCCAATATGGTCGATGGCGGCCATCTTGGATTACGTACCTCAGTGAAAATCCATACCAATGGCCGTCCAACTGATGTGAAGCACCTTCTCAAGTTTGAAGTCGATTGGTCGAATTGTTCTCGAGATATCGCGTTCACAAGATGTGGGACGGACAGAATCCAATATGGTCGATGGCGGCCATCTTGGATTACGTACCTCAGTGAAAATCAATACCAATGGCCGTCCAACTGATGTGAAGCACCTTCTCAAGTTTGAAGTCGATTGGTCAAATTGTTCTCGAGATATCGCGTTCTCAAGATGCGGGACGGACAGAATCCAATATGGTCGATTACGTACCTCAGTGAAAATCAATACCAATGGCCGTCCAACTGATGTGAAGCACCTTCTCAAGTTTGAAGTCGATTGATCGAATTGTTCTCGAGATATCGCGTTCACAAGATGTGGGACGGACAGAATCCAATATGGTCGATGGCGGCCATCTTGGATTACGTACCTCAGTGAAAATCAATACCAATGATGTGAAGCACCTTCTCAAGTTTGAAGTCGATTGGTCGAATTGTTCTCGAGATATCGCGTTCACAAGATGTGGGACGGACAGAATCCAATATGGTCGATGGCGGCCATCTTGGATTACGTACCTCAGTGAAAATCAATACCAATGGCCGTCCAACTGATGTGAAGCACCTTCTCACGTTTGAAGTCGATTGGTCGAATTGTTCTCGAGATATCGCGTTCACAAGATGTGGGACGGACAGAATCCAATATGGTCGATGGCGGCCATCTTGGATTACGTACCTCAGTGAAAATCAATACTAATGGCCGTCCAACTGATGTGAAGCACCTTCTCAAGTTTGAAGTCGATTGGTCGAATTGTTCTCGAGATATCGCGTTCACAAGATGTGGGACGGACAGAATCCAATATGGTCATTGGCGGCCATCTTGGATTACGTACCTCAGTGAAAATCAATACCAATGGCCGTCCAACTGATGTGAAGCACCTTCTCAAGTTTGAAGTCGATTGGTCGAATTGTTCTCAAGATATCGTGTTCACAAGATGTGGGACGGACGGACGGACGGCTAGCATTTCCAAGTCCTCCCACCACTTCGTGGCGGAGGACAAAACTAATTGCAGGGACCTTTGAACATACAGTTATCAAGAACCAATGGTAATCGATTTCACAAATAGTATTTTAGATATTGTACAACTTACTTCAGAGACCAAAATCAAGGGAATATATTCCTAGATCAGATTTGAGGTTGTTAATTTCATGACAAGAGTTTCTTAACAAATTTGTTTTGTGATTCAAACCATCTTTACTAGGGTTTCAAATGTCCCTGGCGGGTGGCAGAGTTCAATAGCCAGTGGTGCCAGGCTGGTGGCCTCGCCTAATACAAAGAAAGTTTAGTCAATTTCAAACCCAGGCTGCGGGTTTTTCAGTTTGTATATTTGTCTGCATTATCACATGTTCAGCTATCAACCAATCATCATTAGTCATGTTAGTATGAGGAATCCGTCATGAACCAAGCATTACAGCAAAATGATGGGAATAGATGAAGCATCTCTAGTGGTCAATGGGTGAATATGGGGCGGTTTGAATCCGCTTAAGGAGATGTAAGGGACGTAGTGAGACAAGCTGGTACATGAGAGTGTAGGTGTATAACTGATCAGTAATAAAATTACACAATATGGGAGATTTGGCTTAATGTCATTCAAGTTCGTTTCACTCATATACACAATATGGGAGATTATGGTCAGCATGTGAAGAATGAGAATGCTATGGTATATGTATGTCAAACAGGACGAGATTAAGTGTCCGGAACAGGAATGCTGTATATGTGACAATCAGTTAGGGTTCTTTATATACATGTGACACAGGATGGGTTTATATACATGTGACACAGAAGCTGTCATACATGTATATGAGAGAATCGACCATATTTATATTTCAGAGAGAACAGACCCTTTGACGAGACAGAATGAGCATAATATGTGAGAAAGGATTAGACCTATATATGTACAAAGGGTGGGCCTTATATAAATAATATGAGTCCCTACATATGTGCCACAAGACGGGCAGGATGCATATATGTGACACCAGGCTTTGTTTAGGACATGGCGGTGATGCTCCAAATGTGACATAAATGTTACATACAATGCAGAATGAGAGTTGACTGTACAAAAGGCAACATAAACATATAGCAGATGTGACATAGAATAATACTGCTAGTGAACATGTGTGACACAGTATGACAATATCATTGATGCTATATGTGTACATGTGTGACACAGTATGACAATATCATTGATGCTCTATGTATCTGATACATGATCATTCAGCAGGACAAAAAACCAAATCTTCATGTCACTCACTGAGATCTCTAAATAAGACATGCAAGACAGATGTAACACATTTTAACTTCTTTTTTAAACATTTGAAACATGGTCAAATGTTTATGTGACACATGATAAGGCTTCTGTTTATGTGACACATGACAGACCCCATTTATGTGACACATGAGAAGTGTAGAACTCTTTGATATAAATTAACAAAACTGACCAGAACCATGCATATTAGATGGCATATAATATCATATATTTCAGTTTTATGAGGTGATGAGCTGTACGGTATATGAATGGCCAATACTTAGAATTTAGAATTTTAGATATACAGACTGTATCATGGGTATGCTCATTTCAGATCAAGAATTGAATAGTTTCATAATGGGAAGGAGGGAGGAGCCCTGCAGGGAGACTGGTCAGAAACTGTTGATGCTGGCTTGGCCAGGGGAATGATGCAGACATTGATGATGGTACAGAGATGATCAGTCATGTCAGTCCTGGGACCATGTCTGCAAACATGGCGCCAACTCTCTCACCTGTATACACCAGTTACCAGTATTCATCATACACACATATATATAAAGCTGAGGATACCGGTAGGTCAGCGTACAAGTTTAAAGGGCACAGCTTCAATGTACAACTAACCCCATGCTTATAACTATATGGCAATGGTCAGTGTTTCATACATCAGACCTGGCTCTCCTCAGATGATACGGAGCTACAACTACATAAGACTTCTTGGCAGACTTGGTTATATGATCCAGGCTAATCAGAGTCGTCACCACTGGCGGCTGATGAGTTGCCAAGGAAACGGGTCCTACTGCTACTGTTATCAGAGACGGACTGAGTGGCCTCCTCTACCTGTATTTCGTAAAAGGGAAAAGTGAGAAAAGTAAGTTTACATCTTTGTCAAGTAAAGCATGGCAGTTTTAAACTCTATATATTACAGTACAGACAGGCTTTAGAAATAAGCGGTACCCGGTCATTCAGGTCATCAGTAGGTCACCACATCCAGACAAACAGCGAGAGGTCTTCAGGTACAGCTGATCAACTGTGCACCCAATGGTATCAACTATATTATCTGTATCACTCCTACATTGTGAAACACCCAGCCAGAAAATACTGGCTCAGGTGAGAATCAACCCAAGTGAGAATCAGTACCATCCGTAGATCTTGACCAGATGAGTTTAGTTAAGGGAGGGTTTATTACTGTAAACCTGAGACAAGACCATAACCAGATGAGGTTAGTTAAAGGATGGTTTATTACTGTTGTAAACCAGGGACAAGACCTCAACTAGACGAGGTTAGTTAAGGGTACTGAGCCCTCCTGCACACAATTTTACACACCCTCCAAACTTGTCTTCATACAGCTAAAAGTATGCCACATAGCTATGGTAATGTATATTTCTTGAAAGCACATTTCTTGAGGATTTTAAATATAATTTTGTTTACTGTAAACCTGCATGTTTTCAAGATATTTGGATTTTAAATAAATTTAATTCAAAATTTAATTTTTTAAATGCTATTTTCAAAAAAGTATTCAACTTATCGTAACTTAATTCATCATTTCCTGTAGAAGACAACTCCAACAGGAAATCAGTGTCTCAGTTTTATCAATTTTGGTATAGTTCTCTTTCTATTGACATTTAATGAAATATTTCTTCACAGAATCGGGCAACTCACAGTTTTGACCTTTGAAGTTGAATTAAACGTCAATAAAATAAGAACTAGACCAAAATTGACAAAACTGAGACAACGATATCCTGTTGGAGTTGTCTTCTACAGGAAATGATGATGCAAGTTATGATAAGTTGAATATTTGTTTGAAAAAAGCCATTTAAAAAAGAAGGCTCATTTTTAAAAATTATTTTGTTTAAATTTGAATATCTTCATCACCTACAGATTTACAGTGAACACATTCGTATGAAATGCGCTAACCAGTGGAGGTTAGCTGAGGGAGTTTGTTACAGATGTAAACCAGGGAAAAGACTTTAACCAGATGACGTTAGTTAAGAGAGGGTTTATTAAGACCTTAACCAGGCTGAGATGAGTTAACAGAGGGTTTATTACTGATGTAAACCAGAGACACGACTGTAATCAGATGAGGTGAGTTAAGGGAGGGTTTATTACTGATGTAAACCAGAAATACGACTGTAACCAGATGAGGTTAGTTAAGAGAGGGTTTATTACTTATGTAAACCAGAGACACGACTGTAACCAGATGAGGTGAGTTAAGGGAGGGTTTATTACTGATGTAAACCAGAGACACGACTGTAACCAGATGAGGTGAGTTAAGGGAGGGTTTATTACTGATGTAAACCAGAGACAGGTTAGTTAAGAGAGGGTTTATTACTTATGTCAACCACAGACACGACTGTAACCAGATGAGGTTAGTTAAGAGAGGGTTTATTACTGATGTAAACCAGAGAAGACCTTAACCAGCATGACCAGGGTGAGGTGAGTTAAGGGAGGGTTTATTACTTATGTAAACCAGAGACACGACTGTAATCAGATGAGGTGAGTTAAGGGAGGGTTTATTACTGATGTAAACCAGAAATATGACTGTAACCAGATGAGGTTAGTTAAGAGAGGGTTTATTACTTATGTAAACCAGAGAAGACCTTAACCAGCATGACCAGGGTGAGGTGAGTTAAGGGAGGGTTTATTACTTATGTAAACCAGAGACACGACTGTAATCAGATGAGGTGAGTTAAGGGAGGGTTTATTACTGATGTAACCCAGAGACACGACTGTAACCAGATGAGGTTAGTTAAGAGAGGGTTTATTACTGATGTAAACCAGAGAAGACCTTAACCAGCATGACCAGGGTGAGGTGAGTTAAGGGAGGGTTTATTACTTATGTAAACCAGAGACACGACTGTAATCAGATGAGGTGAGTTAAGGGAGGGTTTATTACTGATGTAAACCAGAGACACGACTGTAACCAGATGAGGTTAGTTAAGAGAGGGTTTATTACTTATGTCAACCACAGACACGACTGTAACCAGATGAGGTTAGTTAAGAGAGGGTTTATTACTGATGTAAACCAGAGAAGACCTTAACCAGCATGACCAGGGTGAGGTGAGTTAAGGGAGGGTTTATTACTTATGTAAACCAGAGACACGACTGTAATCAGATGAGGTGAGTTAAGGGAGGGTTTATTACTGATGTAAACCAGAGCCACGACTGTAAACAGATGAGGTTAGTTAAGAGAGGGTTTATCACTGATGTAAACCAGAGACACGACTGTAACCAGATGAGGTGAGTTAAGGGAGGGGTTATTACTGATGTAAACCAGAAATACGACTGTAACCAGATGAGGTTAGTTAAGAGAGGGTTTATTACTTATGTAAACCAGAGACACGACTGTAATCAGATGAGGTGAGTTAAGGGAGGGTTTATTACTGATGTAAACCAGAAATACGACTGTAACCAGATGAGGTTAGTTAAGAGAGGGTTTATTACTTATGTAAACCAGAGACACGACTGTAACCAGATGAGGTGAGTTAAGGGAGGGTTTATTACTGATGTAAACCAGAGACACGGCTGTAAACAGATGAGGTTAGATAAGAGAGGGTTTATTACTGATGTACACCAGAGACACGGCTGTAAACAGATGAGGTTAGATAAGGGAGGGTTTATTACTGATGTAAACCAGAGACACGGCTGTAAACAGATGAGGTTAGATAAGGGAGGGTTTATTACTGATGTAAACCAGAGACACGGCTGTAAACAGATGAGGTTAGATAAGGGAGGGTTTATTACTGATGTAAACCAGAGACACGGCTGTAAACAGATGAGGTTAGATAAGAGAGGGTTTATTACTGATGTAAACCAGAGACACGGCTGTAAACAGATGAGGTTAGATAAGGGAGGGTTTATTACTGATGTAAACCAGAGACATGGCTGTAAACAGATGAGGTTAGATAAGAGAGGGTTTATTACTGATGTAAACCAGAGACACGACTGTAACCAGATGAGAGAGAATTAAGGTTTAACGTCGCATTCAGCAATATTTCAGCTATATAGCGACGAGTAAACAGATGAGGTTAGTTAAGAGAGGGTTTATTACTGATGTAAACCAGAGACACGACTGTAACCAGATGAGGTGAGTTAAGAGAGGGTTTATTACTGATGTAAACCAGAGACACGACTGTAAACAGATGAGGTTAGTTAAGAGAGGGTTTATTACTGATGTAAACCAGAGATACGACTGTAAACAGATGAGGTTAGTTAAGAGAGGGTTTATTACTGATGTAAACCAGAGACACGACTGTAAACAGATGAGGTTAGTTAAGAGAGGGTTTATTACTGATGTAAACCAGAGACACGACTGTAAACAGATGAGGTTAGTTAAGAGAGGGTTTATTACTGATGTAAACCAGAGACACGACTGTAAACAGATGAGGTTAGTTAAGAGAGGGTTTATTACTGATGTAAACCAGAGACACGACTGTAAACAGATGAGGTGAGTTAAGAGAGGGTTTATTACTGATGTAAACCAGACACGACTGTAAACAGACGAGGTTAGTTAAGAGAGGGTTTATTACTGATGTAAACCAGAGAAGACCTTAACCAGCATGACCAGGGTGAGGTGAGTTAAGGGAGGGTTTATTACTTATGTAAACCAGACACACGACTGTAATCAGATGAGATGAGTTAAGAGAGGGTTTATTACTGATGTAAACCAGAGACATGGCTGTAAACAGATGAGGTTAGATAAGGGAGGGTTTATTACTGATGTAAACCAGAGACACGACTGTAACCAGATGAGGTGAGTTAAGGGAGGGTTTATTACTTATGTAAACCAGAGAAGACCTTAACCAGATGAGGTTAGTTAAGAGAGGGTTTATTACTGATGTAAACCAGAGACACGACTGTAACCAGATGAGGTGAGTTAAGAGAGGGTTTATTACTGATGTAAACCAGAGACACGACTGTAAACAGATGAGGTTAGTTAAGAGAGGGTTTATTACTGATGTAAACCAGAGACACGACTGTAAACAGATGAGGTTAGTTAAGAGAGGGTTTATTACTGATGTAAACCAGAGACACGACTGTAAACAGATGAGGTTAGTTAAGAGAGGGTTTATTACTGATGTAAACCAGAGACACGACTGTAAACAGATGAGGTTAGCTAAGAGAGGGTTTATTACTGATGTAAACCAGAGACACGACTGTAAACAGATGAGGTGAGTTAAGAGAGGGTTTATTACTGATGTAAACCAGACACGACTGTAAACAGATGAGGTTAGTTAAGAAAGGGTTTATTAATGATGTAAACCAGAGACACGACTGTAAACAGATGAGGTTAGTTAAGAGAGGGTTTATTACTGATGTAAACCAGAGAAGACCTTAACCAGCATGACCAGGGTGAGGTGAGTTAAGGGAGGGTTTATTACTTATGTAAACCAGACACACGACTGTAATCAGATGAGATGAGTTAAGGGAGGGTTTATTACTGATGTAACCCAGAGACACGACTGTAACCAGATGAGGTTAGTTAAGAGAGGGTTCATTACTGATGTAAACCAGAGAAGACCTTAACCAGCATGACCAGGGTGAGGTGAGTTAAGGGAGGGTTTATTACTTATGTAAACCAGAGACACGACTGTAATCAGATGAGGTGAGTTAAGGGAGGGTTTATTACTGATGTAAACCAGAGACACGACTGTAACCACTGATGTAAACCAGAGAAGACCTTAACCAGCATGACCAGGGTGAGGTGAGTTAAGGGAGGGTTTATTACTTATGTAAACCAGAGACACGACTGTAATCAGATGAGGTGAGTTAAGGGAGGGTTTATTACTGATGTAAACCAGAGACACGACTGTAACCACATGAGGTTAGTTAAGAGAGGGTTTATAACTGATGTAAACCAGAGAAGACCTTAACCAGCATGACCAGGGTGAGGTGAGTTAAGGGAGGGTTTATTACTTATGTAAACCAGACACGACTGTAATCAGATGAGGTGAGTTAAGGGAGGGTTTATTACCGATGTAAACCAGAAATATGACTGTAACCAGATGAGGTGAGTTAAGGGAGGGTTTATTACTGATGTAAACCAGAAATACGACTGTAACCAGATGAGCTTAGTTAAGAGAGGGTTTATTACTTATGTAAACCAAAGACACGACTGTAATCAGATGAGGTGAGTTAAGGGAGGGTTTATTACTGATGTAAACCAGAAATACGACTGTAACCAGATGAGGTTAGTTAAGAGAGGGTTTATTACTTATGTAAACCAGAGACACGACTGTAACCAGATGAGGTGAGTTAAGGGAGGGTTTATTACTGATGTAAACCAGAGACACAACTGTAACCAGATAAGGTTAGTTATTAGGTTTATTACTGATGTAAACCAGAGAAGACCTTAACCAGGGTGAGGTGAGTTAAGGGAGGGTTTATTACTGATGTAAACCAGAGACACGGCTGTAAACAGATGAGGTTAGATAAGAGAGGGTTTATTACTGATGTAAACCAGAGACACGACTGTAAACAGATGAGGTTAGTTAAGAGAGGGTTTATTACTGATGTAAACCAGAGACACGACTGTAAACAGATGAGGTTAGTTAAGAGAGGGTTTATTACTGATGTAAACCAGAGACACGACTGTAAACAGATGAGGTTAGTTAAGAGAGGGTTTATTACTGATGTAAACCAGAGACACGACTGTAAACAGATGAGGTTAGTTAAGAGAGGGTTTATTACTGATGTAAACCAGAGACACGACTGTAACCAGATGAGGTTAGTTAAGAGAGGGTTTATTACTGATGTAAACCAGAGACACGACTGTAACCAGATGAGGTTAGTTAAGAGAGGGTGTATTACTTATGTAAACCAGAGACACGACTGTAACCAGATGAGGTTAGTTAAGAGAGGGTTTATTACTGATGTAAACCAGAGACACGACTGTAACCAGATGAGGTTAGTTAAGAGAGGGTTTATTACTGATGTAAACCAGAGAAGACCTTAACCAGCATGACCAGGGTGAGGTGAGTTAAGGGAGGGTTTATTACTGATGTAAACCAGAGACACAACTGTAAACAGATGAGGTTAGTTAAGAGAGGGTTTATTACTGATGTAAACCAGAGACACGACTGTAACCAGATGAGGTTAGTTAAGAGAGGGTTAATCACTGATGTAAACCAGAGACACGACTGTAACCAGATGAGGTGAGTTAAGGGAGGGTTTATTACTGATGTAAACCAGAGACACGGCTGTAAACAGATGAGGTTAGATAAGGGAGGGTTTATTACTGATGTAAACCAGAGACACGACTGTAACCAGATGAGGTGAGTTAAGGGAGAGTTTATTACTGATGTAAACCAGAGACACGACTGTAAACAGATGAGGTTAGATAAGGGAGGGTTTATTACTGATGTAAACCAGAGACACGGCTGTAAACAGATGAGGTTAGTTAAGAGAGGGTTTATTACTGATGTAAACCAGAGAAGACCGTAACCAGGGTAAGGTGAGTTAAGGGAGGGTTTATTACTGATGTAAGCCAGGGACAAGACCTCAACCAGATGAGGTTAGTTAAGCGAGGGTTTATTACTGATGTAAACCTCCTACCAAGAACTCCTTCTTTCCAGACATACCAGATACATGTACTTCAGTCTGAAAGGTATATAATACGACGACCATACATGTAAGCATTAACAAGGTTTACTGGCGAAAAATCAAAGATTCTGTTTGATAATAACATCCATATTTACTCTTATACTACAATAACCATGGTAGCCAGTGAAACATCCCTTATCTCAAAATAATTCATAACAAATTTAGCTGATTTTAAATAACAAATGGGCAACTTTGTCAAGTATTAGGCAGGGCAGAGATTAAGACGGCCTATAGTGAACTCCTCCACGCACACACATCATTTCATTGTGCATCCATCTATTTGTGTGTGCAGGGCCAATTCCAAGAGAATGGACCAGAAATCCTGGAGCTTGCCCCATCCAATCCCAGTCCTCCCAATTCACCTCGGCAATCGGCACTTGCCAAGGTGATTGCTGTGGCAGAGTAGGCCAACCACGGCAACAAAAAAAAAAAAATGCAGGGGAGGAACTGTTAGTATATTTATAAAAATGCAATCTCTCCACCAAAATATTTAGCTAAAAGAATCTTGGATGGTGATGACTGGTCACAATCGTATCTTTTAGTGTGATACAGCGATCACAACATATAAAATCTACTCCCGATTTGGAAGCCATCTGTTGTCGAGTACTGAGCTAAAAATAGATCAATGCATTCTAGAGGGGTCGACCAATTAGGTCACGCCATTTCATTACGTCGAATCTAGTCCGAAAATATGCTTGACGTGCCTCTGTCGTCAGAACTTCAATACAAAAGGAATTGGTCGTAATTCTAAGTTATTATCTAAGATAAGCGCAATAGAAACATAGGAAGGAAGCAATCAGAGATTGCTCAATTGTATGCCCTCCCTTCCGCTTTAATCAGACACTGCCCCGCCATTGTTCTGTTCTGTATTGGTCGGTAGAGGCCTAATTTGGATAATTATAAAAATTCTGTTTAAGTCACTTGTTTTGCCATGCCTCGCAAAATACATACTCCAAGTATCGACCAACAAGTGATAATACAATGTTTTGATGCAAGATGGTTGCCGGCGCTTTCGCCAAATCCAAAAATGTGACCTGGTTATGAGACCTACATTCCTTTGCTAAAATTCCTATTTTGTGGTGAAATTATGAAGCGATCAGTGAACTTTGAATTTTGCAATCAATTCACTCTTTTTGTGGCAATTTCATACTTCAGGACCTATGTGGCCTGCTTTGGAATGTAGAATTACATATATATAGCCATTTTCCCAGTCCAAATCGGTTATGGACTGAGATCCAGCCTGCACAAATAAATATATCCCATTCACTCAGGTTTGATAAACGAAGGGCCATAACTCTTGAAAATATAACCTAAAGCAGAGAAACTTCACGCTGCACAACTATGGGGCATCGACCACATATCATGCCAATTTCATACTTGTCCATACAATATTAACCGAGATCCAGCCCGGACAAGTCCCAATTCACAAAGATCTGAAGAGAAAAGGGCCATAACTCTTGAGAATACACGCGAAATGCGGAGAAACTTCACGCTGCACACCTACAGGGCACTGACCACATATCCTGCAAATTTCATAATTGTCCATACAATATTAATCGAGATCCAGCCCGGACAAGTCCCAATTAACAAAAATTTGAAGAAAAAAATGATCATAACTCTTGAAAATATACGCGAAACTTCACGCTGCACAACTACAGGCCACTGTCCACATATCCTGCAAATTTCATAATTGTCCATACAATATTAACCGAGATCCAGCCTGGACAAATCCCAATTCACAGAGATTTCAGGAACAAAGGGCCATAACTCCTGAAAATATAAATGAAACACGGAGAAACTTCACGCTGCACAACTGCGGGGCACTGACCACATATCCTGCAAATTTCATAATTGACCATACAATATTAACCAACATCCAGCCCGGACACAGAGATGTCAGAAAAAGGGCCATAACTCTAGAAAATGATACCGGAACTCGGGAAAAAATTTACGCTGCACAACTACGAGGCACTGGCCACATTCCATGCAAGTTTCAATTCTGTCCATCAAATATTAACCGAGATATTGCGCGGAAAAGAAATTCGGCCTGACAGACGGCCGGACAAAGCGATCGCTATATGCCCCCCCCCCAGAGGGGGGGTATGATGATAAAACAGAAGACTGTTGATGGTTGGGGGATTGACCGCAAATGTACATTGGCCAATGGATCAATAGTGCTCGAGATAGTGTGTACAGTTAGCCGGGACTGTTTTGCTGATCGTGAAACACATCACGGAAATAGGGGTTTTGTCTCCCAATTGTATGATAATTTTGTTCATGGTACCAAAGTCATAAAAAAATACAATGTACTGGACCATGTTTTGAAATCTACTATTCATCGCCAGGCAATTTTGGGATCATGAACAACACGGGGCACGGGTCATACTGAAGAATCTGGTACCAGGCGGCAGTCAACACTCACAGAGAATGTCCGGCAATTGAGATCTGGTTGTTTTGTACAATTTTGGATAGATTAAATGTGTCCGAATTCTTCAAAAGTATATCTGCATGTTATTTTATCATCAGTTAAATTTGCTAAGGCAAACAAATATTTGCCGAGGCAAAATTGCTTTGCCATGGCAATTTTTTGCTGAGATAAATTTTTGAATTGACAGGGCTGCAATCCTAATGCACTCTGGAAATATTCCTTGCCCGTGTACAAAGTTCGATGCACTCGGATAAATTTTCATCAATATCTGAGGTCTTTCTTGGTTCGCTTGACCTGAATGTTGTTGATGGAAAAAGCTGGAGACTTCGAGCTACACTGAGAAGTCTGTCAGTCTCCATTAATTTATACACCATCACCTCTTACCGAAACGTCGTTATTGTGTCACCTCAATGTCTCGTTGCATGGAGAGCGATGTTTGTTATCGCTTGGTGGAAAGGCCGAACTGACTTCGGGGGAGAACTGGCGCAACTCCATGGAACTTTATCCACGGCCATGGAATACTTAATGAGCACAAAGGATTGGGCGGAGTGAGCGCCAGGATATCTGGTCCATCCACACGGAATTGGCAAAGAGCACACAGAAATAGATGGATGGAACTGAAGTGCGAGCATGGAGGAGTTCACTTGGCCTGGCCAATGCAGGGTGTTGCAAGATGACGGGGAATTGGTCGCACAATTGGTTGCACTCTATCCATGACTTCATTTTGGAGATAAACTTGTAACATCTCTCATTATCATAGAGACATAATATCAGCTGACCAATGTTAACCTATCAAATCCACATGTGAATAGCATCACAGTCATCTTGATTTTATGAAACAACTTGGACAGTCTTGCCGTGTTCTGTTCCAATATGGTTAGCACTAGCCATCACCATGGTGATCACTACAATCCTGTTAAAGCTGTAGGTTTGATGCTCCAGACCAGCCTGCTGTCTGAGCATTGTGTTAATAAGCAACTTTATGCAGGAAACCAATTCTTATCAGTATTAACTCCTAAACAATATTATATTACACCATGCAAGTTCACACCTCTCCACACACAGCAGTTATTGTGGTTATCTCCACACACAGCTGTTATCGTGTTTATCTCCACACACAGCTGTTATTGTGGTTATCTCCAAACACAGCTGTTATTGTGGTTATCAACTTATGCCCAAGTTATCTCAAGGAAGTATCTTTAAGTCATACCAAGGACATATCCCCAAGTTATACCAAGGAAGTATCCCCAAGTTATGCAAAGGACATATCCCTAACTTATACCAAGGGCGTTTTCTCAAGAAATACCAAAGATGTATCACCAAGTCGTACCAAACATGTATCCCCAAGTGATACCAAAGACGTATCCCCAACTTATACCAAGGGTGAATCCCCAACTTATACCTAATTCATCATAATTCATGGGAGTCCACATAGATTCTCAACCCTCATTGGGAATCCAATGCTATCATTTTTATAAAGATTGGCAAATTATTTTGCGGGAGTGCTGACGGGAATCGGATTCCCGGATTCCCGTGGAAAAACAAGCCCTGGTCATACCAAGAATGTATGCCAACTTATACCAAGGACATATCCCAAGTTATGAAAAAGGACGTATCCCTAACTTATATCAAGGGCATATCCTCAAATGATACCAAAGACTTATCACCAAGTTATACCAAGGTTAAATCCCCAACTTATATCAAGTGCGTATCCCCAATTTATAACTATGGCATATCCCAAACTTATACCAAGGACATATCTCCAAGTTATACCATGGGAGTATCCCAAAGTTATACCAAAAACGTATCCCCAACTTATACAAAGGACGTATCCCCAAGTTATCCTAAGTATGTATCTCCAATTTATACCAAGAATGTATCCCCAACTTATACCAAAGATGTATTTCTAAGTTATACCGAGGGCATATCCCCAACCAATACCAAGGGCCAAGTTATACCAAGGACGCATCCCCAAGTTATACCAAGGACGTATCCCCAACTTATCCCAAGGGCCAAGTTATACCAAGGACATATCACAAACTTATACCAAGGAAATATCCCCAAGTTATCCCAAGGAAGAATCTCCAGCTCATACCAAGTTGATCTCCCCAAGTTATACCAACAGCGTATATCCCAAGTTATATTAAGTTGACAGACGAACAAATCGACACTAAAATCAATCCGTCAGTTGGAACTGGAGATATTACACAGCTTACAAAAGTTAACAGGCTGGCAGAACTCGCTATGGTATGATACGACCTCGTTCAACGAAGAGCGTATATTAATGACTGCAGTCATCAGCATGGGATAAACATAGCAAAGGGCTGAAAAGCATCATTAATATGGGTGAGAATAAGCTGGCTGACAAAATATGCAGCAACAAACCTGGCCCAGTGTTCACCTGGAATACTTCTGGAAAAAGTAGATATGGGTAGGTGCTCAGAAGATTTGAATTCAGTTTTCTTGACTTGAAATATTGCAGATTCACTTCCCCCTTCCCCCTGCACAAGTTCTCAATAGCTCAGTCATCATAAGATAGAGGAGGAACAATGGTCATCTCTCTCCACTGTTTATGGACAGTGACTGCGAGTTCGTGGAGATTCCAGCATAATCCATGGCTCTTTTCACAAGGGTTCTTCCCTATTGAGGTTATTGAGGTAAATATTAGAGAACCCAGTCGAAAGTATGCTGTCCAGCATAGGACAAGAGTGTATGTTTTGGGCTCTGACAGGGAGTCATAAAACCCATCTGCTATCTCCCCCCAACCCCTCCCTCTCCCCCATTGGTGGGTATCATTATTCTGACCAGTTTACAATGTAAGACTTGAGAAGCTAATGAAGGGGATTAATGAGAGACAATACAACCTCCAATCACCATGCACATTCTTCCACAGTTCATTTATTTTCATAGCGGAAACATCAGTTCTATTGATGAAGTCACCCGAACACATTGCTCCTGCCTGTCTCTTTTTTTGAAGATGTGTGATGCCTTTGAGTTTCTCAATAACCCACTGCTTTGTCAGCTGGACTAAGTTTGTCTTACATCGAATCTTAATGTTTCCAACAGCATCTCATTCTAGGTGACATTTCTTGCTGAAACTTATTGATAACATATCCGGTTGTCTTCTATCATTGACAGCAAGGATTCTGCTCTTCCTCCAGAAACGTCCTGTCATTAACTGACTGATTGTTTACTATTGGCTATTGATCAGTCACACATACCTGTAATCTACTACAGATGGTTTGGTAGGTCTTGCTATTTAGCACATTTTCTGGCACACCTTGGAGCTCAAAGTCAGAAAAACATTTCTGAAACAAAAGAACAGATCTAAATTGAGCCACACAGTCCTTTACCAAATCTAACATGCGCTTGAAGATAGTTAGGTCTAGAAATACCAACTACAAAGCTGTTTCCCTATTTATTTTCCCTCGCACCAAACAGTTTATGAGTGCTGCATGTAGTGTGATACTTTGACATGATGATGACATTGGTTAAGGCCTTATCTCAGCAACATTTAAACAACTCCAGGAGACATTTCTAGTATGCCCTTGAAATGTAGAAGCCTGCCGGGTTCTAACTGGTCAACAAACAGGTTTATTGCATAGAATGATGATTATTGCAGCAATTTTCAAATCAACTCCAGCATCTAAAACTGACAGTTACCTTGGTCTCCATACAGGATAGGCTGAGCAATGATGACACATTGTTCTTGAGTAAAAGGGGTATTCAAGTATTGGGATTTTTATCCCCCCCCCCCCGCCCTTCTTTCATCTAAAATCTAACCTGCAGGCAAAATCAATACTTTCTGACCCCCATTAACTTCTTGCGTACATAATATTTGAATGCCCCCTTAATATGAACAACAGTATTTGCGAGTCACCATGGTTGGTAAGGGAGAGAAGTGTGGGTACATACCCTGTTAATGGTCATAATACAGGTAAGCTGGTAAGGGTGGAGGGACAGGTCCAGCCTATCTGTCAGCCAGTCACACATCATCTTCATCTGAGCCGTATACCATTGCTGCAATGAGAGAACAATTGTGCTCAGATTTCACCTGGACATCAACATTTTGTATTCAACTTACATCCATTATCTCTGACAGCAGGTAATGATCACATCAATTTATACATGTATTGTATCCTCATATTCTATAACCATTCTCCAATTAAATGGAATATTTAAAAACCATGCCACCCTGTAACTAATAGATGAGGAATATTCCACCATTCTCTCTGAATATCACAATATTGTAGTTCTAATATAATATAGCAGCAGGGGTAAAAATTAACATTATATCACCGGATATGTCTGGTCTAGGTGACCTTGACCACTGACCTTTTGACCTCAAAGTAAATAGGATGTCTCTCTGCCCATATGCAAGGTAGGCATCAAGTTTTCAACCAATTCTGGACATGGAACAGCAGATTTTCCATTATTACAGGTTCTCGGACTTGATGAGTGACCTTTGACTTTTTGACCTTAACAAAAAATACCTTTTCTTCTTTGCTCCATTGGCACTATGTACCCAAACTTTGGTATCAATTCATGAACTGGAGATTTTTTTTGCAGGTTTTCTAGCCTAAGTGACCTTGATTGTTGACCTAGTGACATCAAATCAATAGCAAGAAAGCTATTCCCCAATTATACATTCAGTTAAAATTTGGAGGGAATTAAATCACTAGTTTTCAAGTTACCGTGTAATACATGATTAACACACGGACACACACACAAACAGCGATTCTATATCCCCGGCGGGTGATAACAAGTTCCAAAGATTGAATGATTCCTTTTTGCCCCATGTTCAATCTCACCTCCACTATACTGAGGGCATACAGTTTAATCTCACCTCCACTATACTGAGGGTATACAGCTCAATCTCACCTCCACTAAACTGAGGGCATACAGTTCAATCTCACCTCCACTAGTTCAATCTCACCTCCACTATACTGAGGGTATACAGTTCAATCTCACCTCCACCATACTGAGGGCATACAGTTCAATCTCACCTTCACTATACTGAGGGTATACAGTTCAATCTCACCTCCACTATACTGAGGGCATACAGTTCAATCTCACCTCCACTATACTGAGGGCATACAGTTCAATCTCACCTCCACTATACTGAGGGCATACAGTTCAATCTCACCTCCACTAGTTCAATCTCACCTCCACTATACTGAGGGTATACAGTTCAATCTCACCTCCACTATACTGAGGGCATACAGTTCAATCTCACCTCCACTAGTTCAATCTCACCTCCACTATACTGAGGGTATACAGCTCAATCTCACCTCCACCATACTGAGGGCATACAGTTCAATCTCACCTCCACTATACTGAGGGTATACAGTTCAATCTCACCTCCACTATACTGAGGGTATACAGTTCAATCTCATCTCCACTAGTTCAATCTCACCTCCACTATACTGAGGGTATACAGTTCAATCTCACCTCCACTAAACTGAGGGTATACAGTTCAATCTCACCTCCACTATACTGAGGGCATACAGTTCAATCTCACCTCCACTAGTTCAATCTCACCTCCACCATACTGAGGGCATACAGTTCAATCTCACCTCCACTATACTGAGGGTATACAGTTCAATCTCACCTCCACTATACTGAGGGCATACAGTTCAATCTCACCTCCACTATACTGAAGGTATACAGTTCAATCTCACCTCCACTATACTGAGGGCATACAGTTCAGTCTCACCTCCACTAGTTCAATCTCACCTCCACTATACTGAGGGTATACAGTTCAATCTCACCTCCACCATACTGAGGGCATACAGTTCAATCTCACCTCCACTATACTGAGGGTATACAGTTCAATCTCACCTCCACTATACTGAGGGTATACAGTTCAATCTCACCTCCACTAAACTGAGGGTATACAGTTCAATCTCACCTCCACTATACTGAGGGCATACAGTTCAATCTCACCTCCATTAAACTGAGGGTATACAGTTCAATCTCACCTCCACTAGTTCAACCTCACCTCCACTGTACTGAGGGCATACAGTTCAATCTCACCTCCACTATACTGAGGGCATACAGTTCAATCTCACCTCCACTAGTTCAATCTCACCTCCACTATACTGAGGGTATACAGTTCAATCTCACCTCCCCTATACTGCGGGTATACAGTTCAATCTCACCTCCACTATACTGAGGGCATACAGTTCAATCTCACCTCACAAAACTGAGGGTATACAGTTCAATCTCACCTCCCCTATACTGAGGGTATTCACTTCAATCTCACCTCCACTAGTTCAACCTCACCTCTCCTATACTGAGGGCATACAGTTCAATCTCACCTCCACAAAACTGAGGGTATACAGTTCAATCTCACCTCCCCTATACTGAGGGTATTCAGTTCAATCTCACCTCCCCTATACTGAGGGTATACAGTTCAATCTCACCTCCACTAGTTCAACCTCACCTCCACTGTACTGAGGGTATTCAGTTCAATCTCACCTCCACAAAACTGGGGTATACAGTTCAATCTCACCTCCCCTATACTTAGGGTATTCAGTTCAATCTCACCTCCATCAGTTCAACCTCACCTCCACTATACTGAGGGCATACAGTTCAATCTCACCTCCACAAAACTGAGGGTATACAGTTCAATCTCACCTCCGCTATACTGAGGGTATACAGTTCAATCTCATCTCCATTAAACTGAGGGTATACAGTTCAATCTCACCTCCACTATACTGAGGGCATACAGTTCAATCTCACCTCCATTAAACTGAGGGTATACAGTTCAATCTCACCTCCACTAGTTCAACCTCACCTCCACTGTACTGAGGGCATACAGTTCAATCTCACCTCCACTATACTGAGGGCATACAGTTCAATCTCACCTCCACCATACTGAGGGCATACAGTTCAATCTCACCTCCACTAGTTCAATCTCACCTCCACTATACTGCGGGTATACAGTTCAATCTCACCTCCACCATACTGAGGGCATACAGTTCAATCTCACCTCCACTATACTGAGGGTATACAGTTCAATCTCACCTCCACTATACTGAGGGTATACAGTTAAATCTCACCTCCACTAAACTGAGGGTATACAGTTCAATCTCACCTCCACTATACTGAGGGCATACAGTTCAATCTCACCTCCACTAGTTCAATCTCACCTCCACTATACTGCGGGTATACAGTTCAATCTCACCTCCACCATACTGAGGGCATACAGTTCAATCTCACCTCCACTATACTGAGGGTATACAGTTCAATCTCACCTCCACTATACTGAGGGTATACAGTTAAATCTCACCTCCACTAAACTGAGGGTATACAGTTCAATCTCACCTCCACTATACTGAGGGCATACAGTTCAATCTCACCTCCATTAAACTGAGGGTATACAGTTCAATCTCACCTCCACTGGTTCAACCTCCCCTCCACTGTACTGAGGGCATACAGTTCAATCTCACCTCCACTAGTTCAATCTCACCTCCACTATACTGAGGGTATACAGTTCAATCTCACCTCCCCTATACTGCGGGTATACAGTTCAATCTCACCTCCACTATACTGAGGGCATACAGTTCAATCTCACCTCACAAAACTGAGGGTATACAGTTCAATCTCACCTCCCCTATACTGAGGGTATTCACTTCAATCTCACCTCCACTAGTTCAACCTCACCTCTCCTATACTGAGGGCATACAGTTCAATCTCACCTCCACAAAACTGAGGGTATACAGTTCAATTTCACCTCCACTATACTGAGGGCATACAGTTCAATCTCACCTCCACTATACTGAGGGCATACAGTTCAATCTCACCTCACAAAACTGAGGGTATACAGTTCAATCTCACCTCCCCTATACTGAAGGTATTCAGTTCAATCTCACCTCCACCAGTTCAACCTCACCTCCACTATACTGAGGGCATACAGTTCAATCTCACCTCCACAAAACTGAGGGTATACAGTTCAATCTCACCTCCGCTATACTGAGGGTATACAGTTCAATCTCATCTCCATTAAACTGAGGGCATACAGTTCAATCTCACCTCCACTATACTGAGGGCATACAGTTCAATCTCACCTCCATTAAACTGAGGGTATACAGTTCAATCTCACCTCCACTAGTTCAACCTCACCTCCACTGTACTGAGGGCATACAGTTCAATCTCACCTCCACAAAACTGAGGGTATACAGTTCAATCTCACCTCCCCTATACTGAGGGTATTCAGTTCAATCTCACCTGCCCTATACTGAGGGTATACAGTTCAATCTCACCTCCACTAGTTCAACCTCACCTCCACTGTACTGAGGGTATTCAGTTCAATCTCACCTCCACAAAACTGAGGGTATACAGTTCAATCTCACCTCCCCTATACTTAGGGTATTCAGTTCAATCTCACCTTCACCAGTTCAACCTCACCTCCACTATACTGAGGGCATACAGTTCAATCTCACCTCCACAAAACTGAGGGTATACAGTTCAATCTCACCTCCGCCATACTGAGGGTATACAGTTCAATCTCATCTCCATTAAACTGAGGGTATACAGTTCAATCTCACCTCCACTATACTGAGGGCATACAGTTCAATCTCACCTCCATTAAACTGAGGGTATACAGTTCAATCTCACCTCCACTAGTTCAACCTCACCTCCACTGTACTGAGGCATACAGTTCAATCTCACCTCCACTATACTGAGGGCATACAGTTCAATCTCACCTCCACTATACTGAGGGCATACAGTTCAATCTCACCTCCACTATACTGAGGGCATACAGTTCAATCTCACCTCCATTAAACTGAGGGTATACAGTTCAATCTCACCTCCACTAGTTCAACCTCACCTCCACTATACTGAGGGCATACAGTTCAATCTCACCTCCACTAGTTCAATCTCACCTCCACCATACTGAGGGTATACAGTTCAATATCACCTCCACTATACTGAGGGTATACAGTTCAATCTCACCTCCACTAGTTCAATCTCACCTCCACCAAGAGCCGCGGAGCACATTTGAAAGTGGGGGGCTGAACTCTATACCGGCCATGTTAAATGTTGGTACGATAGGACATATAACATTGCGGTCCCAAAAAAAGTGGGGAGGAGGGAGTGGGGTGTTGGGGAAGCTAACCCCTCCATCCCCCTCTCCTTTCCACGGCCCCTATCCACCATACTGAGGGTATGCAGTTCAATCTCACCTCCACTAAACTAAGGGCATACAGATCAATCTCACCTCCACTATACTGAGGGCATACAGTTCAATCTCACCTTCACTATATTGAGTGGAGGGTATACAGTTCAATCTCACCTCAAATATACTTTATGGCATGAACATAACAAATTTCAAAGATTAATAATTTTTGTCCACAGATTATGGACCTTGAACCTTAAAATGAATAGGGTTCCTCACCTCAGCTATACTAAGGATATACAGTTCAATCTCAACTCAAGTATACTTAGGGTATGAAGTTCAATCTCACCTCAAATATTCAATCTCACCTAAAACTAACTAAGGGTAAACAGTTCAATCTCACCTCAAATATAAGGAAGGATATACAATTCAATCTCACTACAAATGTACTAATGTATACAGTTCAATCTCACCTCAAATATACTGAGGGTATACAATTCAATCTCATCTCAAATATACTAAAAGTGTAGTTTAATTTCACTTCAAATATACTAAGTGTATACAGCTCAATCTCACCTCAAATATACTAAGGGTGTAAAGTTCATCTGTAATCTTCTGTCTCATCTGGTCTAAGTTATCTCTCATAAAATCCACATATGCTTTACCCAGTTCATTCACCGGCTTCTGCAATTAGTAGGAAATACAATTTATATCGCGTTGTGACCATGACCTTTGAAACTATAAGCTTGGTAAAATGCAGAAAATTCTCCTAAGCAGCTTCTTTCCAAAACTGGAAGTTGCAGCCTACTTTTGATACTTTGAAATCTTTCACTCATTGCCTTATTCAAATCAAAACCGTGAAAATAGTTAACCGTTACTTCGGAAGTGACTGTCTTCAACCAGTGAATGCATTACAATGGCATTACTATTATGACATTTTTATAGTTATCAAAAAATAGCAGACGCATCATAAGTATAGCTTTAGGTAGTAAGGGCTGCTTTAAAGAAACTGATGAAAGGGAACTTCCCAAGTTGTCCTAGCACAACCGGAAAAGTAATTCATTTTCAGGATGTTAAGCTATGAAATTAAACCACCATGCACAGAAATAATAATGAAGTCCTTCCACTAAGTCTTTTTTTTTCTGGAACAGTTCTAAGTTACAAAACATCTCAGAGAATATAACATCTCTACATACTTACCGTGAGGGAGAGAATGGAAGAAAAGAATGTCCCTTCATCATAACGGGCAAGTTTGACTAGAACACCATCCAACACTGATAAAGACTGCGAGATAATAAGCAAACAAATATTTATCACAATCACAAACAACAGGCTGGTGTCACTGGCTCAATAGTTTTCGAGATATGAACTAGTTCCAGATAAAGGACATCAATCCATATACATGTAGATTCAATTTGAGGACTTTTACTATAAAGTATATAACTCTCCAGAATAGAGGCCGCTCTACCATGTCTACTGCAAGGATTACGGCTAACAGATTTTCCCATTTATCAAGAAAAACAAGCAGCCAAAGTGAAGATAGCAGTGGTTGGGTGTTTATTTCAAGATATTTCGTGGAAGTATATAATTGCAAAGCCAATATTTGATATACTAAAGATTATTTATGACAAACATATCTTAGTTTATTCGACTGTCTCTTGTTGACAGGGGTCTTTTTTTTATGTCAGCTGCTCATTTCCTTGACAAACCATACATTCTGTTTGCCGCGATCTTACCGGCAGAGTGGTCTCTATTAGGTGAAACAATCCGACAATGTGGCCAGCACTACCTTTCATTGTCTAGCAGATGAAAAAGGCTTGGAAATAAGAACAACGGCAGAAACCTGTAATGTGCAAGTCCTGAATTTACAGCCAGGGTATTTTACTTCTTGAGAGATCCAGTCAAATTCATTCCAGCTTCTGCACTTAGCTAAATTTTTTATGCTATCTTGGCCTGTACTCAAGGTTTGGAGGAATGCAACTCTATGAAATTCAACCAGCAGATTTGTTCTATTTTAGGTGATTAACTAGTATACTGAACTAGTTTGTCAGATTACCGGTACTGGAGGACCAAAGCCTTCACCATGGAATGTGTACTGTATATACTTACCTTCTCTACCAGTGTTTTCACCATCTGAATCTGAACTCTTTCCAGGAAGTCATCGATCTTTGTATGATATTGGTGCTGAGGAAAACAACAGACAAATCTGACAACTATACAGACATGTATACCATGCTTTCATTCACCATTACAACCAAAGATCTATCTGAAAATATTTTTCACAAACTTTCACCGAGAGCAGGTACCAGAACTGGTAAATAAAATTTCAAGGCGAGCTGAAAAATTATTTATTTAAATATGACTCTAGTTAAGTCATGTGTTTATGTTATATGTGATGTCCGTTCAAAGGTCCCTAGTTTTAGTTTTCCAAAACATAGAAAACACAGCATACAAGGTGGTGTAAAAACATGACAGTGCACATCTACAGCAGAAATCATGGACTGTGAAGGATCGTCGTAATTGGGGATATGCATTTGACATCAATGGTACATGGCTGATGGCAAAGTTATGTGCCAAAATTCAGAGGAAAATGCACACTGCTGTGGTCTAGTGTCAAAAATTTTGCCTCGTAAGCAAGATATCCTGGATAAATCCCGGATCAAGTTATTCTCCAAGAAGGAATGTAAATGATATGGGCTACAACTCAAAGAAAGACCAGCAGCCAGCTGTTGTTTGAAAACTCATCATTGACCTGTATTGAATAAGGAAAGGAATTTGTTTGGCTGCTGTTTATTTTCTTTTACCAGCGAACTGCAATACACAATTTTCAGTTGACATGTAGAATAACAAGCGTTCTAAGTACCCCAACATCTCACCTTGCGGGGTCATCCGATAAAGCTGTAGCAGTATTGAAAGCATACATCTAGAGCAAACTTTCCATGTAGAGGTGTACATGTAAATTTTTGCCTAACAAAAACCTAATCATTGTAAAGTATGAAGTCTAAACTGCCAGGCATGAGAATAGCACTCCAAAAAAAAGGCTGATTCATTCTGGAAAAATACCATCCTAGCACTTTAGGCCGGGGTCCTGGAAGCTCTGGGGTCCAGTGATTTTATCGTTGCGCAATATGCACAAAGCATAGCCAGGCCAATTTTATGGTCGCCACTGTCATGACTGTCTGATATATTTTCCTCCAGCCAAACGACCATTTCAATTTGTTTTTGACTCCAGATTCAAAGTCCTTAAGGTCAGTCATCATTTGTTTGAGATTCTGAAAAATCCGGATATATCCGGAAGACTCTGGCCTACATGTATATCGTTAGATGCACGTCCTTTTTGTACAAGGGGCGAGTCCACAGGAACAAGGTTCATCACACACCATCATGACAGATTACTAAAAATGCGATCAACACTAGATATCGAAAATTGACCCGGACATCTTCCCAGAACATGGGCAAGTACAAATCCACATAAAGTTTTTATCCCCCCCCCACCAAATATTTTCTCACTGGATCTACACAGATCTGAGAAACGTTATTTTCGAGAAACAAAAGACGGAATTCCGTCTAAAGATACGGAGGATTCTCATGCCTGAACTGCAATGATTTGAACAAAAATTAATATTTCATGTCACAAATTAAACATCCTCAAATCCTATGAAACTTGTGTAGCAAGTGTTAAACTCATCCAATAAAAGTGGACAGCTTCAGCAAAATTTGGGTTAGATCGGCAATCTCCGCCTCAATCTGTTGTATTCCCGAGAGAAAATACACTTGTAAGAACTCTGACGGAAACATCCATATATGGCACAAGCTCATTATCATACGGCTCAGGGTATCGGGAACATCCTTTTATGGCAAAAACTCATTACCGTATCACTTTGGGGGATAGCGGAGCTTCCCGAATGATGTCAATTGGAGTCTCTGGGCATGCGCACTCGGTCACTTCCTTAGCAACCACCGTGACACAGAGCTAAATGGTGGCTTTTTGATTGCTTCAACTGTTTGAAGCATGAAAGAAACAATAAATCTTGCCTATGCACAATTTTTGTATCATTTGAACGCGCCAAGTTGTCAAGGAAATAGTAGAAACGACTCGTGGCTGTAGAAACTGAATAAGTTTTATTCAGAATTTATGTAGAAACTAAATAAAACCAGAGCGCCACTTTGATGGCGTACAGCCAGCCATTTGGCTAGCAAATGTTTATGGCCCATTTTCTCTAAAAATCAGTTTCCCGGTCGATATCGTTCCTCAGGAAAAATCGTTTGCCGCTATTTATTTATGGATCTTCACGAAAAATTCAGGGAATATTCCTACGAATATGAACACACATTACTGAATGGTTTTCAGTGGGAAATTAGGGAGCTTCTTGAAATTAGGAACTGAGTTCCCTGGTAGGGATGGCATATGCCGGTTATTGAAATGGGATACACCATGCCCAGTTTGGTGTTCTGATCTGGATGGATTAGAGTTCCAGGGTTAGGGTCCCCCCATGCTGCTGCATGTTATGGCATAAGCCTCCCTTTGTCTGCCGAGTTCCAAACTGTATGGCATGGAGTTCCTAGGAGTTCCAACACAGCGCACCATGCCACTCTGTTTGGAATGCCTTATGCCAGTTCCTAGTATGCCCCAATTTCAAGAAGCTCCCTTATTTCATGTGGTCAAGCAGCCTCTCGCCTTAAACTAAATATGTAAAAGTGTAAATAAGTAAAACAGCTTAAATTTTGTTTCCAATGGTTAATTTTGCTTGAAACTTCTTATTTGCACAAAAGGACCCCGAAAGTTTGATGAAGTTTGCTCTTTTACTTTAGCATATAATGCGTTCCTAATTAAGCGCCAAAATCCAAGATGGCCACCATTACCATGGCAACCGAAAAATATATCTTTGTGCAAATGATGTTTTATCAAATATTCTTAATCATGTATCCAATATATATAAAATCTTTGAGATATCTTCATTTTTGAAAGTATCAAAATATTATACTTAATATCCTCTTAAGCATCTTCCAAGTAGGTTACAAGCATTTATTGATCTTGACGATAAATGACAATAACTCTGGGGGAAATCACCAAAATGCATTAAAAAAAACAAGGTACTAAGCAGCTTCCATGCAAATTTTAAAGGTATCAATCAATAGTAGCTGAGATATAGTCCGGAGAAGTTTGGTCCTACCGACGGAATGACACATGGACGGACAGACGAAGTGATTTGTATATGCCCCTCTGTGTAAATAGAGATACATTTCTTACAGAACCACATGGTTTGCACAATCTTACCATATTTTCACCACTGTCTAAGGCACAAAGGTGGAGAGCCTGTAGGAAAACATAGATAAAATGATTGATTTAACAACTTAAACAACTTAACTCAGGCAAATTGATAATTATTTGCAGCTACCACTATAGACATTTTATGTTTGAGTATGGGTGGCCAGTCCAAGTTTGGCTAGTTCCACATATTCACATGCAAACAACACAAAGACATATAAGTATAGGGATATACTTATATATCTTTGTGTTGTTTGCATGTGAATATTTTAAAACCTAAATATTAACCCTGTTTCAAACAATATGTTCTTTAAAACATATTTAGCTGATTTCTGCCAGTTCTGCTATAAGTATATGGAGAGCTTTTTTGGGATCTACCCAAATAAAAGCTTGCTTGGCCCCCGTATCAAGGACATGGTGAGCACTACAGTATCAAAGAGATATACATGCAGCTTCCCCAATGAATTAACACTGAAACTTCTTACCCCATCATTGTGACAGAAGAGTTCAAAAATATCTGTGGATACATATGAAAAATTATAAAGAAAAAGGTCCTAGGAACCCCACATTAGTTCTTCCCTACCGGCTGATATTTGATTCGTAATATTTTTTTATGATCAATAGAAATTATCACTTTAATCACGATGAAGTCAGTCAATTTACAGAATAAATCTTAAGTACTTTGGAAGCCCACCTTATTTTTGCAGTCAATGATAACATTCATCATGACACAGGTTTCTGCGGGTAGCTCATAATCTGTGCCTTTACCACCTTTCCTCAACAATGCTTCAAATGCCTTCAGGGTCCTGAAACCAGAAACACCAAGCCAGAGATGAAAAAAATTAGCTCAATCCATGTATCAACAACAACAAGCTGAGTAGCTGGCAGGTTCCCCACCAATGGGGGAGGGGGAATTGGGTTTAATGTCACACTCAAAGAATATTTCACTCACTTGGCGATAGCCAGTTTAAAGGAGTACTTACTTTATTTTATATAGGTTCCTATTACAAAGGTTAGATTCTAAAAGAAAAATAACCAACTATCTTACTGTCGATGGGGGCAATAATCTACTATTTTTATTACAATTTGTGAAGTCATGTTTCTGCTTTGAGTTTGACGTGGGCGTTGCCATGTTGCCTGTAGGATGACGTGACTGATAACGTCAGCATTCAGGACAACGTCACGGCTAATGCTTGATCCAGGAAAGTTCCAATGTCGGACATTTGATTTACTCTGGGTCCGAGTTTTAATTCGAGGAAAACACTGGCACAGCAAACCCATGGGGTTAATTCCTAAAAGGAAAGTGGTTTAGGTTATATCCGCCAACTGAAGAATAATTTTTTTTAGCAATTTTTGCAACTGAGACTTATACGATTCAATTTGGACAAAATTTGAAGCTGAAAAGAGCGTCCTCTACAACTGTCCAGTGATTTGAGTTGAACGACGATGCTTATAAATTCGTAAACGTTTTCATTGTCAGCGGATTTACAGGGTTCCTTCTCTTGTGAATTATCGGCATGACCAACATTTAAATCTCTATTCATGACGTGACGTGTTTAGATGAATATACACTCACTTCCGCTCATCTAAAAACATCGTGCAGTGGTGCAATGGCGGCGCCCAGTGCACGCTGTGGCGAGCAACAAAATATTCAACATTTCTTTTATTTTGCATTCTTTCAGCATAAGTTTTATGTAATAAGTTTTGTAATACAATTGTTGATAAATATAGTCAAACTTAAAAATACATGTAAGGTGAGTACTCCTTTAAGAGGAAGCTGGAGTACCCTTGGAGAACCACTGCCCATCGGTAAGTAACTGGCAAACTTACACACATCACCCAGGGATTCATTCACGTCAGTTCTACGTACCGAATTTCGGTTCGTAGATTGAGTTTAAAAACTCAATTTTTCAGTTCAAAACTCAATTTTTTTAAGTAAAAAATCCATATTTTTCATCAAGATATTTATACTCAATTCAAGGCTCGAAATTAGCAGTGCACACATGCACAAATGCATGTATGTTTTCCACGGTGCACATAAATTTTGATCGGCAGGTGCATTTGCAAACAAAGTGTTGAAAAATGGACCATCGATCACGATGTCTATTGCTTATGGCAGACTGCCAATTGTCTTGAAAAATTTGTTAGAAACTGTCCAAGCTGTGCGTTGAATTACCCCCGTGGGTATTTTTATCTCGGGCATCTCCGCATCATACGCTACACACTATTTCTTAGTCCGATTCATCTCATGTGTGACATCTGCAAACTGTTCAAAACGATCTGAACACAGCAACATTCAAGCTTTTTTCTGCAGCCTGTTGTCAAATAAACTCTGACCCTGCTGAAAAAGTGGGAAGTGAGAGTCAGGCTGCAGTTGAATCTGTAGAGGAGTCCCGACGATGTTGCAGAAACACACACGAATTCCACAACAACAACAACAACAACAGCGAAATTTGTTGAGGCCAATATAATGTGATTTTCTGTAAATTTGTCGATTTGAAAAATTAACAAAAAATAGTAAGAAATGGTTATGTTGTTTAGATGGTGTTTAGTACAATATGACCTTCTCAAGAGTGATCTCAACACAAAGTCAGATTCATCAGAATATTTGACTTTGTGGCAACACACATTTGATTTTTGCCAAATATTGATGTATCTGATTTTTAGAATATTTCTTTTGAAGGACGCTGTCAGACCCTGTATATAAGTGCTGATACCTGGCATTAGGAGAGCCCAATCTCGAAAAAGTTTACAGACTTCAGGACAAATTTACGATGAAGGATTTTAAAATCTTGCTTGCAAGCATTTTTGAAGTGTGCCATTTTTTTCCCTTTATTTTGTTAACAATATTCTATCAAAACAATATCATCATCAAGACTCCTATTATCATGATTATTTGTGTAATCCAATACAATCATCGTGTAACTATTTTATAAACCAGTATGATTTTGTTTTTCATTGTTTCTTTCTGACAACTTACTGATGGAAATGAGTAAACGCAATCAGCGACACGAAATGATTTTAATTACACAAAAGGTTAAAAATACATGAATTGGTAACAGTAGACAAGGTTCATAGAAGGTAGTATTTACCCTGGTTTGTAAAAAAAAATATATATACTCAACTTTGGGAGAAAAAATTACCCTGGTTTGTAAAAAATTTATATACTCAACTTTAGGGAGAGAAAATGCTGATAAATTTTATTTTAACTCAATTTGTCTGTAAAAAAACTCAATTTTCCGGATTTCGGTTCGTAAAATTTGGACTTCTATGAATCCCTGATCACCAGTGAAGGCTCAAACCCATGCCGGTCGAGCGGTGTGAGGCTAATACCCAGTAGTCTCATCATAAAATACAGTTGTGTGGCAAATGCTGATTGGTGTTGTGTTTGATTGTGAAGGAGATCTAATACAAGTGTCAAGGATATAAATTTCATGTTGATCGACTGAATTGTTCTCAAGACATTGCGTTGATAACAAGGGTGGGAAAGTGAATTCACGATGGCTAATGACAGCCATCTTGGATTATGGAGCTCGGTGGATATCAATACCAACTACTGTTTCACTGATATGAAGTAAATTGTCAAGTTTGAAGTTGGTCAGTTGAATTTTTCTGAAGATATCACGTTCAAAACATGGACAGATACTATATGGATGTGAGAAATCCAAGATTGCCTATGGCAGACATGTTAAATTATGAAGCTCGATGAAAATCAATATCAACTGCCATCTTGCTGATGTGAAGCGAGTCCTCATGTTTGAAGTCGATCGGTTAAATTGTTCTCAACATATAGAATTCACAACATGGGTGGGGCGGACAATTCAAGATGACCAATGGCAGCCATCTTGGAGTATGTAGTTTAGTGAAAATCAATACCAACTGCCGTCACATGAATTGAGCACCCCCCCCCCCCCCCCCCCCCGAGTATGAAGTCAATGTCTGATTTTCCAGTTCAACCCTACACGGGGATACCGTAATCTTTCTCAAAATTCAGTTGTGTCATTGGAGTGAAGATTGACGAGTTATTAGTGATTACCTTTTGGCAGCAGCCTCTATCATGTCAGCAGCCATCAGTTTGAGCCTGTGGTCGAGATGCTCAGCAAATACTTCCTCGGGCCAATGAAGATCACGTATGAATGACTGTAAGGCATCCAGTTTCCACAACATGTCTTCAGATGTACTGCACCCATTCCTGTCAAGCCGAACACGAACAGGACAGTCAAAATGAATTCTTACATCTTAAATACAATGTATATTTACAGTTTTCAGAAACCATGGCAAATCACACATTCAGTAAAGATGCTTTGCCTCAACTGCCATTTGTATACCAGTGAGCAACGTGACAAAGTACACCTGTTTTGTTTCACACATACTCCTTCAAGCTTTAGGCATTTCAGTGAAATGTTTCACACATGCTCCTTCAAGCTTTAGGCATGTCAGTGAAATGTTTCACACATACTCCTTCAAGCTTTAGGCATGTCAGTGAAATGTTTCACACATGCTCCTTCAAGCTTTAGGCATGTCAGTGAAATGTTTCACACATGCTCCTTCAAGCCTAGGCATGTCAGTGAAATGTTTCACACATGCTCCTTCAAGCTTTAGGCATGTCAGTGAAATGTTTCACACTTTCTCCTTCAAGCTTTAGGCATGTCAGTGAAATGTTTCACACATGCTCCTTCACGCTTTAGGCATGTCAGTGAAATGTTTCACACATGCTCCATCAAGCTTTAGGCATGTCAGTGAAATGTTTCACACATGCTCCTTCAAGTTTAGGCATGTCAGTGAAATGTTTCACACATCTTCAAACAATACGGAGTGTCAGTTGCTTGTAATTCATCCAGCATTGAACTAATTGTTGATATCGATAATGTAACTGTACTATTGTTACTGTGGTCTGCCATTTGTTGTTAGTCATTGTTAAAACAGAGTATTCGACACGTTGTTAGTCATTGTTAAAACAGAGTATTCGACACCTCAATGGACCATGGATCGGTGACACCTCAATGGATCATGGATTGGTGACACCTCAAAATTACCTGCAGTTCATATACAGACTCATATGGTCGCATTGCATTGTAGATCATTTCAAGGCTTGATCCGGGCCGACTTTGAATTTGTGAAACTAGTTTATCGAGCTCGAGTTGAAGAAGCCTTTTCACACAATTACAAGTCCATTGTACAGATTTTAGACCCTTTCTGTTTGTTTGTTTGTTTGTTTGTTCGTTTATTCACCAGATAAAACATATGTACAATAAAGTTAAAATTTATACACATACATCATGAAAATCTGGCGGGATGAAAACCCCAAAGGGCTTGTAATGTCCCAAGTAATATAAAACTAAATATTTAAAGACAGATTTATACAGGATTTAGATAGACAAGACTGGGCGAAGATTAAGTATAAATTAGGTGAATAAACAGAGATTATAAATGAACAATGTGCATTTGTTTGCCATATAACATATTCCTGGGTCGGTGAGAGCCTTATACATTAAGTAAATATTCTTTCAGTTTTGATTTGAATAGTGATATGGATTCGCATGACTTTAAGGTTGACGGCAGCTTGTTCCATTCTTTTGGAGCAATAATTTTCGGAGTATGTAAAGAAAGATTTGTCCGATAGAAAGGTCGATATAAATTATACAAATGACCGCGCGTAGGGTAGGCGTGTACCTTGATCTGTCTCGTAAAATAATTTTGAAAACGAACTGGAACTAAATCGAATTTATGAAAAAACTTATGGGCAAACTGCAGAGTGAGGTAAAGGTTCAGTTCTGACAATCTCAGGATCTTGTAGGAGGCAAACAAAGGCGCAGTGTGCTCAAGTCTAGGGCTCAGTGAAATAATTCTAACGACTCTCTTCTGCAGTAAAACAAGTGTATGAAGATGACTCGGATAAGTATTAGACCATACCACATTGCAATAAGATATATATGGATAAATCAAAGAATAATAAATAATGTAAAGGGTTCTTTTAGTAAGGGCACCTTTGATGCAGTTTAGGACACCTATGTTTCTAGAGATTATTTTACATATTTCATTTATATGGGTAGTCCATGTTAACTTATCATTCACATAAACTCCAAGAAATTTGAATGACTTAACTTGTTCTATACTGAACCCTAAAACAGATAACGTTGGCGTAAAATCTAAACGTGCATGTGAATGTGGCTGAATAAGCATGAATTTTGTTTTCTCAAGGTTTAAGGATAACATGTTGCTTGAAAACCAGTTGTACATAAAATGAAGCTCAGCAGACATAGTTTGAAAAGGGGAAAGAGGATTTTCATCGGACAGTATTACACTTGTATCATCAGCAAACAGGATAATTTCTGAAGAGTGAATAGCCATATTTAAATCGTTAATGTATATGAGAAATAGTATAGGTCCTAGTATAGACCCTTGTGGAACACCACACGTAACAAGACCTGGTGACGAAATAGTATCGTTATATAATGTAGATTGATAACGGTCTGTCAAGTAACTTTTAAACCAATGGTTACTGATACCCCGAAAGCCATAGTAACTCATTTTTTCTACTAAAATAGTATGATTGACTGTGTCGAATGCCTTAGAAAGATCTAAAAATGTCACAATGCTGAATTGTTTAGATTCCCTAGCGGTGACCAGGGCTTCGTGCAATGAAAGGACAGCAAGGAAAGTAGAATGGTTTTT
>JAVTVY010016608.1:0-60721 GCA_036873755.1 Hanleya hanleyi
ACATGGACTGGGAACATACTCGGCAGCATTGTGAAAACGTTCCTGCCCTTGGTGACGCGTGGGGTGAAAGCAATCGGCAAACAAGCGGTACGCAGTGGACTGCAAGTGGCCGGTGATGTCTTGGGGGGTACGGCACCCCGACAAGCCTTGAAACGACGGGCCAAAGAAGCGGGAGGCGTCTTGGTGGCCCAAGCACAACGCACCGTAGGGAATAAAAGAGCTGCCCCACCGAGATCACGCACCAGTCGACGACCGACCCAGCGACGACGCACATCCAAGAAGACCCGGGATATCTTTTCTTAAAACATGGCCTTAATCCACGCCGAGTTCTGCCCCTCCACCAACAGTGAATTTGATTTGTGGACCGTGCCGCCCACACAAACCAGTGTCGAACAAGGATTATGGGTGGAGCATCTCCCGCTCTCCAGCATCAACGAAACCGGGCCCATCGAGTTCACCATCAGTAATGCGGATACGGCCTATGTGGGTTTAGCCCATACCTACTTGTATGTGAAAGCCAAGGTGGTCAATGGAGCTGGCACCAGAATCGCTGACCAAGCAACGGTGGGCCCGACGAATCTCTGGCTGCACTCGATGTTTCAGCAGGTGGATATTTTCTCAGCGACAAACTCATCAGTGACTCCACCAACACGTACCCCTATCGAGCCTACATCGAGACACTGTTGTCGTATGGCCGAGAGGCTAAAAAATCTCAGCTGACAACCGCTTTATTCTACAGGGACACGGCCGAGCACATGGACACGGCGGACAATGGGGGATATAACAAACGGAAGGCTTTCACTGCGAACAGTGCCTCAGTGGATATGATGGGTCGACTGCATGCAGACATGTTCATGCAAGACCGGTACCTCTTGAACAAGATCCCCATCAAAATCCGACTGATACGGGCGCCTCCCACCTTCGCCTTGATGGCCACTAACGTAGAGGGGCATGTAGCGGACTATAAGATTGTCATCCAAGACGCAGTCCTGTATGTCCGAAAAGTGAAACCGAATCCAGCCGTTCAATTGGGACACATGAAAGCCTTGGAAACAAAACCAGCCCAGTACCCTATCCGACGTGTGCAAACCAAAGTGTTCTCTGTGCCTGCTGGAAATATGGGCGCCAACAAAGAAAACCTGTTCCTGGGGGAACTACCCAAGCGATTGATCCTGGCCTGTGTGGAAAATACCAGTTTCAGCGGAGCCTACCCAGAGAATCCGTTTGACTTTAAACATTTCGGCATCAATTTTGTGGCCCTGCATGTGGATGGACAACAGGTCCCAGCCACGGCCTTAACACCGAACTTTGGGCGGAGGAATTTCATTCGAGCCTATCAGAGCCTGTTTACAGCCACCGGTCAAATAAACCAGGACGAAGGGAATATGATCAGTCGGGAGGACTACGCGAACGGATACACGTTGTTCTGTTTCGATCTGACCCCACCTTAGAGAACGACCATCAGCTGGCCCTGGCCAAGCAAGGCAACTTACGGTTGGAAATCCACTTTGCACGAGCCCTGGCGACCACCGTCAATGTGGTCTGCTACGCCGAGTTTGACAACATCATTCAAGTGGACAAGGCGCGCAACGTCCTGTGTGACTTCTCCACCTAACATGGATACAGACCAGATAACCACCGTGCTGGAGAATGAGCCAGAGACACGTAGGGTCTTTCAAGGGGTGTTCGCCCGATATGTGTTTCCATTAGACCGTATGTATCCGGCTGCTTACGTTCTCAACACGGACCCGATGGATCGACCCGGTGAACACTGGGTGGCCGTGTACTTGACCGAACAGCAGGGGAATACTTTGACCCGTACGGTCTGCCACCCCTCCATCCCGATTTAACAGACTTCATGGATCAAGGCACAAAGACGTGGTGTTGGAACAGTCAAACGTTGCAAAGCCTGACCAGTGGCGTGTGCGGACAATATTGCTTGTTTTACCTGTACCATCGATGCCGGGGAAGACCCTTATCTACTATCGTACATATGTTTGACGAGTACCCCCAGGCCGAGGACCGCGATGTACTCGTCTATGACTGGGCCGCCCATCATTTCAATGTACAAGCCCCGTTCTGGGCTTAAGTTAATGACAAGTCCCTTGTTCTGGGCTTCAATGTACAAACCCCTTGTTCTGGGCTTCAGTTAATTACAAGCCCCTTGTTCTGGGCTTCAGTTAATTACAAGCCCCTTGTTCTGGGCTTGAGTTTTCACGTGGTTGTTCTCACGTTGTTGTTGTTCCCTGAATAAAAAAAAAAATGAGATCTCACCAAAAAACCCTGTCTTGTGTGTTTTATTCCTAATGCATCAATGCCCAATGTGGAGATTCAGTCAAACTGAAATCAGTGATGTAGGATGGGGCCAAAATGTAACCCATCAAGTTTAGAATGCAAGAGCACTATAGTAAAAAATAGAGAGCCAATGAAATCAGCCTACAGACCAAGTACGTGTCTTTGGTCTAGGTTTGGAGCAGGCATTTCATTGAGGTACGTGTATACGGTGAGTGAAGAGACTCGTCCAACACGTATAGATTATGACTATAAGTTCTATGAGCATAATGCATGAAAGTGGCTTTGAACACCGTATTAGCCAATCAGTGGCCTAGAATGGAGCCAAAGGTAACCCATCCATGTCCAGAAAAACATTACCCGGGTGTACAAGAACCCAGATGTAGGCGCGGACGTCAGCGAAAGCACACCGTGAATACCCCAATTCGATTGGCTGATTGTTCGATCGCTGATTGGTTCTTTTTCTCGACCGCTGATTGGCTCTTTTTCTCGACCGCTGATTGGTCCACATGGAACTGCCCATCTTTCCCAGGTTCATCTAGAATCCCCCTTTTTTTGTGCTCAAGCTCTGACTATAGCGATGCCGCAACATTGTCTCATTGGACATTGGACCGTCTGACCTGGAGGTGACCCTTTGACCTTTTGACCCGCGTCCGCGCGCGCACTGCCGGGGATGACGCGGGATGACGCGGGATGACGCGCGCGCGCGCGCGCGCTGCGGGGCGCTGGGGCGGGGCGGGAAAACACCCCGGCGGTTGAACATTGGAACTCTTGTGGGTTTGGAGGATGAACATACGGACGTCTAAGGGAAAAAATTGGAACTCTTCTATGTTTGAAGGTAATGTTTAGTGAAAACCCGGAAGTGACGTCACAACCCACGTCACCTGCGTATATACTCCTGTAAAATAGAGCCGATTTTATTTCTTTGGAAGGGGCAAGGTCAATAGGACTTGCGCTTTTTATACTACTAAACTGTGAAGTAGATTACATCTTACATAGGCCTTAAGGCCGTGATATGCATATGAAGTATTCTGGGGCATGGTCAGTACTTCCCAATTTTCCCTTCGTCTACTACTCGCCGATTTATATTTTCAATGAATACAAGGTTGTCTTGAGAAATATATCTCAAAATATGATTAATTAATGATTTTCCATCATGACAAACGAAAAACCGGCTTCCAACAAATATGGCCGTGGGTATTCGAAGCTCGAAGTCAGAAAATTGCCAAACTTCAAAAATTCAGATCTCAGCAACCAGAACGTCTTATGGGCTCACAGTTATTCACAATATCGTAAAATATGTATGCTTGCTAAACTTAGTTGGATTCGTCATGAAATCATTTAGGAATAAGTAATTCGGGCACTTTTTTGTGACATAGCAAAACGAAGATGACAGCCGTTTCCCTTTTCGCTGCGATGGTTTTACACGAAAAACCGGCTCAGTTATAAAAAATCCATATCTCCGTAAATATGAAATGTCCAAACTTTTACGTCAAGACAATATTCTTTATATATGTGTACTTCCTATTTCCCGCAGGAATTTATGGAATATCAATTCTTTCCGCAATAAACTTACAATTTACTGGCAATGGTAACGAAATTCTCCGTGTCAATTTGAGGTGGATATGAAAACGCACTGACTCACACGTGCACTGGCAACAATTCGCTACAGTGTAATGAAATGTGTTCATTTTTTAGGCGCCCATTTTCTACAACCTATACAGCCAACGTGGTTTATTAATATGCACACACATATGTTTTTCTTATAGTTCATTGGCTGAACCGCGAGGCCGGGGGAAAAATATAAAACTTGTTTGATAATTTCGCCTCGCGAGCAGCGTGTGCGGTGAACGCAAGCCAACAGCTCAGCAGTTTTACCGGACAGGCCAATGAATGGCATGTTATTTTGACTCGATTCATACGCTCGACTCTTCAAAATGGACTTGAAGAAGACGTTATGCGGGAACTGAAATCAATTTCTTGAAACTTTTGCTCACCGTGTGCGCTGAAACAACAACAGAGCTGACAGGCAATTGAGGCCGTTAGCTCAGCTGATATCTCTCGTGTGCGCCGGATTTTATACCGAAGGAAATATCTGTGAATTTCGAAAAAATGCGTGACAAGCCAAGAAACAGAAAACCGCTGGGATGTGGACACCAAACCAGGGAGCCTGTATGTGCGTTCATTTCATCCACGTAGTATACTGAACACCGGATTTACCGAAGGAAATATCTGTGAATTTCGAAAAAATATATATGGAAATGAGATTGGTGGTAATACGCATATTTTTTTAGCATACGAATGCATGGTGATGAAGGCTTCATGGTGTGTTATACCCACCTAGGAAAAAAACAGCCCCAGATATGCATCAAACACCCGGGAGTATGGGATATAGGTATACATCTGGACTAAACTCTTTTATCAGGTAAGCTAGACTTTAGTACTATACTTGCGTTGAAACCCATGCAGACAACCTATTCAAATTTCAATGCATTGGCAACATAGCGTCGCACGAAATATACGCGCCCCTGTTGACCAGGATTTTTTTATACTCCCACAACAACAGACAATTTGAAGACAATTTTCTAGCGGGGTGTTTTCTTGAACATAATTGCTGTAATATACTCTTCTTTTTGTGGACGCTAAATATAGGGGAGAAAATGGCAACATTGTGACCAAACCATAACAGTTGACAGCTGTAAAAATAGATACCGTGGCATAAATTAGAGAGAGCATTTCAGTACACCTCAAAAAAATGAAACCTGGACGGGTATCCTTCATCTCGAGGGGACGCAAGTTCGATTCTTGCTTTCATTATGTGAGTATGTGTTGGACATGTGATCTTTAAATTTTATTATCATCAATACACCTAAACGGTATAGTTCAACCCCACCCCAGCCCAACCGATGCCCCTTCATGAATGCTTCACATTGATACCTCACTCGACCCACTGGACCAGTAGTCAATCCCCTAGCTCCAAAAAGGCTATTTCCATACCCTTGGGTCACCGCGCATGCGCAGAATGACCCTAATTCAACCCCACACCCAGTCCATTAGATGCCTCTTCACGTCAGCTTCAATTTGATACCTCACTCGACCCCATTGGACCATTAGGGGCGCTCCTAGCTCCAAAAAGGCTATTTTCATACCCTTCGGCCACCGCGCATGCGCAGAATGCCGATATTTCAACCCCACACCCAGCCCATTAGATGCTCCTTCACTTAAGCTTCAATTTGATACCTCACTCGACCCCACTGGACCAGTAGTCAAGCCCCTAGCTCCAAAAAGGCTATTTTCATACCCTTCGGCCACCGCGCATGCGCAGAATGCCGATACTTCAACCCCACACCCAGCCCATCAGATGCTCCTTCACATAAGCTTCACTTTGATACCTCACTCGACCCCATCGGTCCATTAGTGGCTCCCCTAGCTCCAAACCGGCTATTTCCATACCCTTGGGTCACCGCGCATGCGCAGAATGCCGATATTTCAACCCCACACCCAGCCCATTACATGCCCCCTCACATAGGCTTCACATTGATACTTCACTCGACCCCACTGGACCAGTAGTCAATCCCCTAGCTCCAACACGGCTATTTTCATACCCTTTGGCCGCCGCGCATGCGCAGAATCACCCTAATTCAACCCCACACCCAGTCCATCAGATGCCCCTTCATGAATGCTTCACATTGATACCTCACTCGACCCCACTGGACCAGTAGTCAATCTCCTAGCTCCAAAAAGGCTATTTTCATACCCTTCGGCCACCGCGCATGCGCACAATGCCGATAGTTCAATCCCACACCCAGCCCATTAGATGCCCCCTCACCTAAGCTTCACTTTGATACCTCACTCGACCCCATCGGACCAGTAGTCAATCCCCTAGCTCCAAAAAGGCTATTTTCATACCCTTCGGCCACCGCGCATGCGCACAATGCCGATATTTCAATCCCACACCCAGCCCATTAGATGCCCCCTCACCTAAGCTTCACTTTGATACCTCACTCGACCCCATCGGACCATTTTATCTAGGGACTACTTTTTCTCCGCGGAAGCTTTTTCCCGAGACCGAATCACCGCCAGACATGACTGCATCACCGCGGATGAATACATTCTTGCACTCACTCACACCATCCATACCTCCCACCACACGACACAAAAACTGGCCGCCATCTTGTACCCACCTCCCACCACACGACACAAAAACTGGCCGCCATCTTGTACCCACCTCCCACCACACGATTACACGACATAAAAACTGGCCGCCATCTTGTACCCACCTCCCACCACACGACACAAAAACTGGCCGCCATCTTGTACCCACCTCCCACCACACACGACACAAAAACTGGCCGCCATCTTGTACCCACCTCCCACCACACACGACACAAAAACTGGCCGCCATCTTGTACCCACCTCCCACCACACACACACACGCATGCGCACACCACCAATTGTGACGTCACAAAAGGTTCTGCGCATGCGCAGTGAGGCGCTATTACGCGAATTTGCTCGGTGTATACTACTAACGTGTACTGTAAATCGACACATACCTATACTGGTGCGCAAGTGGTCAAAGTTACGTGCGAAGAGTATGAAGCATATACCTCACCATCGGAAATATCAACCATCCAGTTACATTACCTCCTTGACTGGTGTTGTAATTGTTGTCATTTTACATAAACACCGGTAATGTCAATATCAAGCTGCTCATGTTGATTTAATACGTCTGTACACTAGCAAAGATATAGCATGAAATAGAATTTAAAAAAATAAAAAATAACAACACACGTGTAAATCAACACTAACATGCACTGTTTACAATGATCAAAGGGTATGAGTGCAGCATTGGTCGGGCAAACATACCTCACCACCCGTAATATTTGACGTCATGTTAAATGAACACTGGTAAGTATGTCACTATCAAATATACTCATGGGTCACGAAATGTACAGCAATGAACATTTGACCCACATATTTAAGGCAACAAAACTGCAGGTAGCCCCCAGTTGATATGTACAACTTGCACGGCATAGGTCACAACAGTTTGCTATTTGAGAGAGTAAGTGAAAATATACCACAGACTAGCTAGTGTGTTGTACGTGAATGGTACGGCCAGATGACAGAGATCTACATGTATCAGAGATTCCATTCAGTGTCGACATTATAAACGGGTGTATTTAAAGTTACACATATGTTGACATGACAGTCGCGATAATATACTGATTGAATTCAGTTGATGTCAGGAAGAAATGACAGCTGAAAGTTCTACGTGTATGATCAGTTTGTGTAAGAATTCATTCGGTTTCAGTTTTCAGGTGCCACAGCTCTGAGATCAGGTAAGTTTCATTTAAATTTTGACTGTTTGGTTCAATTGTCAGTTATCTCAGATCACGAGCTAGTTCGTAATTATTCAGTATATGGGTACCATACAGAATGTTTGTCCTTTCTTACCTCCAACACGACGTCAATGTCAGCAAGACGAATTCGAGTTTGAAGACCTCTTTCTTTTCGCAACATGTAGGCGGTCGTGGACAGTTGACTTCGTTTTATTTTCAAAGCTGGAGGCACCGGAAAGTTCGCTACTTGAATTCAGTATCAGATCCCGCTCAGACAAATTTTGGAAAGTAGCAATTATTGCTGGTGGGGCGGATTCCTTGTCATGTTTACCATGTTTATCATGCTTACCATGCCCGCCCGTTGGCAGCTTGTTGGGCTTGTAGGTCATTCGGTGGACCACAGCGAATTGCATCTGTTGCGCAGCCATTCGACTGACATTTAGGTCTTCAACCTTAAATTCGCGAAACAGTTTCTCCGTTTCAACCGGGCCCGTTTCTGATTTTTCATTGAGCGGGATACCATAAAACAACAAATTACGTTTTCTGTCGTGAATATCCTTCAGTATCACTTGACGTTCCAGGTCATCAATTCGAGCCAATAAACGTTGTTCGGTTTTGGTTGGGCGATCAGTCTGCCCCTTATGGACTCCTCATTTTTCGACACTCGTTCCTCTACTTCTGTCAGCCTGACTTGAGTTTTCTGGAGGTCGTGTGTGACATTTCGCAAGTCGTCCACTATTACGTCTAGTTTCCCCGATAATTTTTCATCAAGGGCTTTTATAAGTTGCTCAACGCCGGTCAATATTTTCGATGAGTCTGAGGTATGATAGCAGCTCATTGTCGAACAACAACCACTGTTTAGGACCACTAGTCTGTTTGCAGCGTGTTTGACTGAGGGAGAAGTTATTATTTTGATACTTTGATATCAAATACAACCCTGTTCTCAAGGACGTTTGGGGTTGTATAAAAACGGGGATTCCAAAGATCAAATCGGGTACGGATTGCGGACTTCTATTTATAATGGCCACCGACTTTAATAGAAATCGGACCACGATCATATCTGAATCTAGGACAAAAGTCGAAGTGGACAAAAGCTCCAGGGACATAAGTGTCGCGTACAAGGTTGAATAGAGCGATTTGAGCTATTCGTCCTTTTGCAGGAATGACGACAGACGCGCTCAGTGGACCCTGCACACGTGTGCGCATTGCAACAGTCAAACAGTTATGACAATTTTGAGATAGACAATTATGGCAATACTCTGATATGGAGTGGACGGCCACAGGTAAAAGCCGTTTTATAGCTCCAACAATAGCATCTCATTTATACCATCTTTCCCCGTGGTATATATGTGTTTGCAATGAATATGATAGCGGTAGGAAGAAGCTAAATTTCCCACGCAAAATGAGACTCAAAAAGTGAACCTGAGGCATGACGTGGCAATGACGTCACGATGACGTCACATCCGGTCAAAGGTCACAACCGGGTCAAAGGTCATGTGAAGGTCACTTCCGGTGACGTCCGGTCGCATGAGTAAGAGTGATCTCCCCCTACAAAGCAGATCTATATACGGATATGGTGTAAGCCCATTCCGACACAACGCTTAAAATGGGAAACCCACCCATGGTCATTTGCGGTTAACACAATGGTAGGGGCCCCGAAGTCAAGCGGTGAATTTTTTTGAAAATCTCACTGTGCGCGTGCACTGGGCAAGTAGCGCTGGGGTGGGTGTTTTGGGGTTTAGGTGGACCCCTAGTGGTTCGATTGAGTCGAGTGAGGTATCAGTGCATCCAACTGGATGCGTACGACGTGGAACTGATGTCATTCCGCGCATGCGCAATCGAAAAAGGGTATTGGAATGGACGTTTTGGGCCACTGGTGAGCCGATTTGGTCACGGAAGGTATCAGTGTAAACCTCTCGTGAAGGAGCATACGACTGCATGGGTATGACGTGGAACTGATGTCATTTCGCGAATGCGCAGTAAAAAGGCGCATGGGAATGGACGTTTTGGGGTCGGGGTGGGCCACTAGTGACCCGATTTGGTCATGGGAGGTATCAGTGTAAAGCTTCCGTGGGGAACCATCCGACTGGACTAGTGTGTCGTCCTTTTTCATCATTGTGCGCATGCGCAGTTGGGGTGTAGCAAGTAAAGTGGTCATTTTGGGGTTTCGTGGAGATTTGTTGAGTGATTGAGGGACCATCCGTGGTCCAAATGGATAGTGTGGGTATCAATGTGAAGTTCTTGTGGTATAGGCCACGACTTGAGGGATGTCCATGTCATCTGTAGCGTCATTGCTGACGTCATCAGTAGGAGTATTAGTATTTGAGGGTGCGTGGGGGCCATGTGTTTGAGCGATTGTGGGACCATTCGCGGTCCAAATGCGTGATGTGAGGTGTCATCTTGTAGCCCTCGAGGTGTAGACAACGACTTGAGGGATGGGATGTCCACGTCATCTGTGACGTCATTAAGAACGTCATCAGTATGAGTAGTAGCGAAAGCGGGCATTATGGGGGTTGAAGGGGTATATTTGAGAGATTGAGGGACCATTGGTGGACCAAATGGGCCTTGTGTGGTGTCAGATTGAAGCTGTCGTGGAGTAAATCACGACTTGAGGGACGTCCACGTCATCTGTGACGTCATCAGTTCGAGTGGTAGCGAAAGCGGCCATTTTGGGGGTGTGAAGGAAGGTGTTTGTGGTAGAGATGGACCATCCGTCGTCCGATTGCACCTTATGGGGTGTCATCTTGAAGCTCTCATTATACCACGACTTGAGGGATGTCCATGTCATCTGTGACGTCATTGGTGACGTCATCAGTAGGAGTAATAGCCAAAGTGGGCAGTTTGGGGGTGTGAAGGAAGGTGTTTGGGATAGAGATGGACTGTCCGTGGTCCGAATGCGTCCTGCGAGGTATCATCCTGATGCGTAATGCTTCAACGCCCTGGTGAATTATTCCCTGAAGCTGTGATTTTCTAAATATTCCATGGAATTGACACTAATTCATCGAAATGCGGTGACGCCCGTCAACGCCTGTCGCTACGCCTTAACGCCCTAGCATAACGCATTGAGGCCATGATGCGGACCAGAGAGAGATCAACAACAAAAACATGGATTACAAGCGTCTAGTCCATCATTCATAATCCAGCCGTCGTCCATTAGAGAATATCCGCGTCCATAATCCAAAGACCTATGTCATTTTCCACATAACAGTATTAGCACCTAATTCAAAAAGACAATCATAGTATACATAAACATATGCTTGTTTCCTGCAAGAGAGAAGCGGTCAACAGTTTTCAATGATGCCGGCAAGACATCATGATGTTCCAAAAATATCAAATCCGTATCGCTGATCAGTATTCTTAATCCATAATATTCGTTGTAAAGTCGTCATCTAAAGAATGATGTATCTCAGTCATGCTTTGATTGTGACTGTTCATATGAGTACCATGAGGATCTTGAAGTACATGGGTTCATACGGCCCCTAGCCCCGGGTTAAGCGGAATTAGACACAAGTTACGAAACGTAGCGCCATAGATCTTGCACGCTACGTTCGTATTTTGCTATCAGCATGCGATATGTATCGCCAAATTTGAGAAACTTTGAGTGGTGGCGCTTGATGGAATAGCCCTGTTTTATAAGTTTCTGCAACAATGTGTTGTGACGTTGATTAAAATCATCACATTTAACACAGGATCTAGCAAATGCTACTAAGCGAGATATGTTTACGCCATATGCAGGTCCCACTGGAATATTACTATCCAGAAAGGGATAGTTTACGATGTCGAAATTGTAATCATCTCTTTTGTCATAAAGTCGACGAGAGAGAATGCCCGCTTCATTTTATAGAGATAGAGATCTAAATAAGATGTGCCTGTAGGGCTATCTGTAGTTTCCTTCAAATCCAGTGAAGGTGGATATATATCCGTCACTGCGTCATTTATATAGCGATTATCCACAGCGAGAAGATCGTCTATATAGCGTTTGGTGAATGAGAAGGAACGGGCTTTGAATGGATCGGTTTTTGAAAGCGCCTGCATATAGTCATATTCATAAGAGGACAGATATAGGTCGGCCAACAGGGGTGCACAATTAGTACCCATTGGAATACCTATATCCTGCTGATATATTGTGTTGCCAAATTTCACATAGATATTTTTAATGAGAAATTCAAGCAACTCTATAAACAAAGAAACATCCCATGAATGATATCTCTTGTATGTAGTCGAGCTAAAGAATGCTTTATGGCTTCCGACATTAATATATCTACGATCAGTTTTCTTGAACACAGATACTATTAATGAACTTAGACGGTAAAATCATTTTATTACCCCCTCCAGTACAACATACCCACACTGGGAGAGCCGCGTTTGGTGTGTTTACAACTCAAGTGTTCTTGTCCAATCAGAGACCGCCATTTGGCGCTGCAGGTGTCATATTAGTCCTTGCCCGTTAGATGTATTCGCGGCTGTTTTTGTCCAATCAGAAATCGACATTTCAGAAAGTTCAATCTTCGACCAGGTTCGCTGTATGGGTATGACAGAATACCTTTGAGGCAACATATCCTGAAACAGTTGTTTGCACATTTTGATCGCATTTTCCAAGGCCTCGGTGGGTGGTAAACCCATATCATCTTCCTAGTGACGCGTGGTCTTCATGATGGTCCTGTGCGTGGGATCTCTTTTCATTTTAAACGGGAGCAGGGTATACCGTTCAGAGATGGTCATGGTTGTTTTCTAAATCCATGGGCGCATTTGGATGTACGCCTGCTGTAAGTTATCCTGTCCGGCGTCTCCGATTACCGCAGCATTGCGATTAATAGCTTGATGCACAATACGATCCCAGTAGGTATGTTCTGCCTCACTTTCCCGCGATGTAGGCTGACTTTCTGAGGTCAAGCTCTCTGCATCAGTAGATAGACTCTCAGCAGTCTCTGTATCAGCATCCGTCTCAATGGATTCATCGGTGTCTTCAATCTCATGTATATTCTTCTGGTGTCGCATCATATCGCAATGCCTGGTGAACGTGCGTTCGCACTCAGAGCATGTATAACCCATGTTGATGGTTGAATATCGACTGTGCACGTTTTTGGGGGTACGGTACGCTGGCTTTTATAGAGAGTAACACCCGTCCACATCCGGTTTAACGCTTCAACGCCCTGGTGAGATAGCTCAAGAGCTCTGATTTTTATATATATTCCATGGAATTGACACTAGTTCATCGAAATGCAGAGACGCCCGTCAACGCCCGTCGTTACGCCTTAATGCCCGTCTCAATGCCTTAACGCTCAATCTTAACGCGTTAACGCGTTTTAATGATCCGTTCAAACAAATGCTTCTTTTGAGCTATTGCTCTGACATATGGGTCACGAGGTCGACATACTGCGGACATAAAGCCCGTCGTAATCTGGGTGGCAATCTGTTATGGGCTAAAATTGCGGCTTCCTCTTTCGAATACCCTTTGCGTTGAAACTTGTTCTCTGTGACCCCCAACGTCTCGCCCATTTCGGCGTTAATACTTTCTTTGAACAAATCCTTCCATAGCCTCGAGTTCACATTTCCTTGTACGGGTTTGGGTTGGTCCTTCACGGTTGTGTGATATACCGGGACTGATGGTATGAAGCGGACATGCCGTATAGGGGCGGGTTGCTGCTGCTGGACGGGTGCTGCCAGGTGTGGACTCGGTGGATGGTGTAGGGATATATGACGTTGCGGTGATCCCTCGTAACAGATGAATCGTCAACCGGTGATCTTCGAGGGTATGGGCTTTTAAATCCACGAACAGATAACCGTACGGACGACTTGTCGTCCCTTGAATACGTCTGCATGAAATGATCTGTGGATAAATTCGACTACCAAACACGCGGATTTGTGCTCTGTCGATGGTATTGGAGAACGACGCAAAGTATTGGCAGTTCAAGGCAATATCTCTGGACGCCTCCCTTTGAGGAAAGAGATTCTAGGTCAAATAGATGACGGACAGATTCCGATGATAGGATCCTTTGGTAAACAAGTCGTCCACATGTGAATTGTCTTTGGCCGCTCTCATCAGATCTTCTAGCATTACCACGTTGGTCTGCTCGGGGTCGAAGGAATCACTGGGATTCTCATTCTGTAACCCACATTCTGTAACCTTGTACTTTCGTATTCGGGCTATCATTAGCTATAACACCAAACAACACGTGTCGATGCTAGGGTTGTTACACCTTCCTCTAAGAACTTCATCACCCACGACGTCTGTCCACATGCCGTAGGACCGCTCACCGTCTTCGTATAGGGATGCTCTACTCCACTAGGTGGACCTATAGCGGAACTCGGCGGTGTCTCTTGGTTGTGTTTGCATTGAAGGTGTCTGGGCATACTATTGCGACGAGAGAAGGTTCTCTGGCAGATCGTACACGTACAGGAAATGATGATCAGTCGTCCAATACGTATCGATTGATGAGGGACACGTGTTCATCCCTATATGTACAGACACAACCACCATCACCACCGGGCGTTGACGCACGTCAAAGCCTGGTGGTGGTGGTAGCTCCTGTGCGGCGGAGGTCCGGAGCTTTTGGAGCCCAGAGCTCGAAAGTGACGTCATCGTACGCATGCGCACGCACCTGTGATGCACCCGCGCCCTGGTGTACCCTATGCGCCGTACGGGCTATAGGGTATACGGTGCACCACAGGTGCGTGTGCATGCTCCGCCCAAAGGGAGCTACCACCACCACCGGGCGTTCACGGGCATTTAGGTTAGCTGTTAGTCGTTCAGCAGTCTCATACTGGACAACCAGGTATTACTGTGTCACACCACACACATCTACTATATATGATCATGGACTGTTTAGCCTCATACTGAACAATCACGTATTACTGTGTCACATCACACACATCTGTACTATACATGTACTATATACGCCCACTGACTGTAAGGGTTAGATATCAGTCATTTATCAACCTTATACTGGACAATCACGTATTACTGTGTTACATACTGGAAATTAGCTATTACATCTCACAGATCTATTCTATATACAGATCATAGGCCGTTAGAGATCAGGTATCAGTCATTCAACAGCCTCATACTGGACAATCAGGTATTACTCTGTCACATCACACAGATCTATACAATGTATGACCAAGGCGTGTTATGGTTAGATATCAGTCATTTAACAGCCTCATACTGGACAACCAGGTATTACCGTGTCACATCACACAGATTTATACTGTATGTGGTCAAGGACTGTTAAGGAACAACCTTATACTGGACAGTCACGTATTACTTTGTCACATCACAAACATCTATTTTATATATGACAGGGGCTGTTAGGGGTTAGATAGCAGTCCTTCAACAGCCTCATTTTGGACAACCAGGTATTACTCTGTCACATCACAAATATCTATGCTATATATGATCGTGGACTGTTAGGGATCAGAGATCAGTCATTTAACAACCAGATACTGGACAACCAGGTATTACTCTGTTATATAACACAGATCTATACTTTATATGATCATGGATTGTTAGGGGTTAGATATCAGTCATTCAACAACCTTATACTGGACAACAAGGTGTTACTGGGTCACACCACACTCATCCATTCTATATATGATCATGGGCTGCTAGAGTTTAGATATCAGTGATTTAACAACCTGATACTGGACAACCACGTATTGCTCTGTCACATCACACAGATCTACTTTGCATGATCATGAACTGTTAGGGGTCAGATAACAGTCATTTAACAGCCTTATACTGAACAAATAGGTATTACTGTGTCACATCACACATATCTATAATATACATGGCCATGGACTGTTAGGGTTATATATCAGTCATTTAACAACCTTATAATGGACAATCACGTGTTACCTTGTGACATCACAGTAACAGCCTTATGCTAGACAACCACGTATTACTGTGTTACATCACACACATCTATACTATATATGGCCATGGTCTGTTGGAGGTTAGATATCAATCATTTAACAACATTATACTGGACAATCACGTATTACTGTGTTACATCACGCAGATCTATACTGTATATGATCATGTACTGCTAGGGTTAGATATAAGTAATTTAACAACCTTATACTGGACATCAACGTATTACTGTGTTACATCACACACATCTATACTATATATGGCCATGGACTGTTGCCAGTTAGATATCAGGCATTTAACAACCTTATACTGGACAACCATGTATAACTACGTAAATCACACACATCTATACTATATATGACCATGGAATGTTAGGGTTCAGATATCAGTGATATAACAACCTGATACTGGACAATCAGGTATTACTAAGTTACATCACACACATCTATGCTTTGTATGATCATGGACTGTTAGGGGTTAGATATCAGTCATTTAACAACCAGATACTGGACAAACACGTATAACTGTGTTACATCACACAGATCTATACTATATATAATCATGGACCGATAGTGGTTATACATCGATCGTTTAACAGCCTCATACTAGAGAACCAGGGATTACTACATCACATCACGCACATCTATAATATATATGATCATGGAATTGGAGCGATGTGAAAGAGGTGGGAAATATTGAGGACGTCTGGCGACTAAACAGCAACCATATGTCTCCGACACCCAACATTCAGATCCAAGAATTCGGTGGATTCAGATCCAAGAATTCGGTGGATTCAGACCCAAGAATTCGGTGAATTCTCGGATGTAGCCTTAGCATCTCAGCCGCGCTTTTATTGCAGCTGTTTATGTGTAGACAATAAAATATCCACACGGCCCCTAGCACTGGCTCAAGCGAAATTAGATACGCTAGCTCGGGAGCTGTGATGACAGATAAGCTGATTAAGTAAACGCCTCAACATGGGGTAAACTGGGAAATGCAAGAATACCCAGGAAAACTAACCTGTAATACCCGACGTCGTACGGCCCACCAAAGCAATAAACTTACATATATTTGTCGAGCGACATGCACAGAGGGTTAGATATCAGTCATTTGGCAACCTTATTATGGACAACCACGAATTACTGTGTCACATCACACAGATCCATACTATATATGATCATGGAGTGATAAGGGTTATAAATCGGTCATTTAACAGTTTCATACTAGAGCACCAGGCATTACTATGTCACACCACACACATGCATACTATACATGATCATGGACTAGATATGGGTTAGATATCAGTCATTTAACAACCTTATACTGGACAACCACGTATTACTCTGTCACATCACACAGATCTACTTTGCACGATCATGAACTGTTAGGGGTCAGATAACAGCTTAACAGCCTTATACTGGACAAATAGGTATTACTGTGTCACATCACACATATCTATAATATACATGGCCATGGACTGTTAGGGTTATATATCAGTCATTTAACAACCTTATAATGGACAATCACGTATTACCTTGTGACATCACAGTAACAGCCTTATACTAGACAACCACGTATTACTGTGTTACATCACACACATCTATACTATATATGGCCATGGTCTGTTAGAGGTTAGGTATCAGTCATTTAACAACCTTATACTGGACAATCACGTATTACTGTGTTACATCACACAGATCTATACTGTATATGATCATGGACTGCTAGGGTTATAAATATCAGTAATTTAACAACCTTATACTGGACATCAACGTATTACTGTGTTACATCACACACATCTATATACTATATATGGCCATGGAATGTTAGTGATTAGATATCATTCATCTCACCTTATACTGGACAACCACGTATAGCTACGTACATCGCTCACATCTATACTATATACGACCATGGACTGTTAGGGGTTAGATATCAGTCATTTAACCCTACCTGACCTGGGGGTGGGGGCACTTTCCGCCCCCCCCCCCCACTTGTTGGTACTTTGCTCCTATCTCCGGAATGGCAAAAAAATGGGAGCTGAAACTTTTTAGATTATCAGATTGGGGTCATTTTGAGCCTATTGGCATAACCTTCCGAGCAGGGGATCATGGGTATATTTAAAATGGCGGCCATGTGGGGTACCAGAGAAAGTGATGTTTTCGTCATATTTCTTCAAGAATTTTTTTTTTGTATGGAACATTGGGTTAAACCTATTTTATTTCATATTAGATTATTATTTACTGATTTATCATGCAGTTTTTGAGAAGAAAAACAAAAATAAAAAATTCGACCGAAAGATCGTCCAAAAATGCTCTTTTTGAAAATGACGTCAAAGTGACGTCATCATGTCGGCCATCTTCGATTTTCTTTTACATTTTTTGTAGAGCTTGACCCTAAGATATAGTGTGGTAAGTTTCAGCCCTCTAGTCTTTGCGAAAATATATAGGGGGAGATTTCCAGCCCCCCCCCCCCTTCCCCAGGCTGCGGTACGCCCCAAATCGCCCAGGCCAGATAGCATTAACATCCTTATACTGGACATCCACGTATTGTTACGTCACATCACACAGATCTATACCATATATGGCCATGGACTGATAGGTGTTATATATAAGTCATTTAACAGCCTCATACTGGACACTAAAGTATTATTGTTTCACATCACACAGATCTACCATAATGATCATGGGCTGTTAGGGATCCGATATCAGTCATTTAGCAGCCTCAAACTGGACAACCACGTATTACTGTTACATCACACACTTCTATAATTTGTATGATCATGGACTGTTAGGGGTTAGATATCAGTCATTTAACAACAAGTTACATCACACAGATCTATACTATATATGATCATGGACTGATAGTTGTTATATATCGGTCATTTAACAGCCTCATACTAGAGAACCAGGCATTACTATGTCACATCACACACATCTATCCTATAAATGATCATGGAATTGGAGCCAGGGGCGTCGCTAGGGGGGGGGGGTGGTCAGGTGCGAACGACCCCCCCTTGGAAGCGCCAAAAAAAAAAAAAAAAAAGCTAAAAACAGAAAACGAAAACAAAACAAACAAAAGGGAAAAGAATGAAATAAAAAAATCTCCAGAAACGTAAGCATGCTTCGTTCCAGTAGTGACGCGTCAGTTCGCTCAACAATGGGTTCACCGCGACTTTCCGCTTTGGCGCTCATGTATTTCCGCTTTGGCGCTCATGAATATACGCTTTGGCGCTCATGATGGTCATAAAGTGGATTATGAAAGAGCTGTATCTCTGTTCATGAGACTCCACCTCAGGAAATCAAATGGAGTCCGGCATATTCTTCAATATCGATGCGGGTTTATGCGAAACAGATGTGAAAATAGAACCATAAATCTATATACATTGTGTTCAGATTTGTTTCAGGAAAAACGCGAAAAACGCGAAAAACGCATCTCCGGCAACCGGAGACTCCGGGGCTTCCGGGACCTAGGCGGCCCCTGGACCCTCGCCTGTCAGGATCGCTTAGCTTTGTGTAAATGAATCGCTATCATATTGGTTCTATAATGTTCCATGATGGCCGTTTTTTATATGGTTCTATTCATGTGTTAAATATAACTAGAAAATCAAATGGATTCAGGCATGAAGTATGATTTTTTCAATATCGATATGTGCTTAAAAATGCGAAACATACGTGAAAATAGAACCATAAATCTGCATACATTATGTTCGAATTTATTTCTGGGAAAACGCTTAGAACGCATCTCTGGAGATCTGGAACCTTGGGGCTTCCGGGCCTAAGCGGCCCGTGGACCCTCGCCTGTTGGGCTGTGAGGATTTTCTTGTTTTATCTTTGTGTGAATGAATCGTATCGGTAGGCATATTGGTTTCCCTCCCAAGAACTAAAAGTCATCGTTTTGAATGTTATAAATATACCTAAAACGTCAAATGCATGCAGACATGAGGTGCGATTTTTTTCAATATCGATGCATGCTTATAATTGCGTGAAAATAGAATCATAAATCGTGAAAATAGAATCATAAATGTGCATGCAGTATGATCAGTTTTATTCCCGGAAAAGCGTTCAGAACGCATCTCCGGCAATCTATAGGACTCCGGACCTTCCGGGGCCTAGGCTGCCCCTGGACCCCCGCCTGTTGGCTGTGATAGAGGGCCCTTCACTTTCAATTATGTTCCGACGCCAGTGGGTTAGCCTACGAGGTATATCGGTCCAAAGCATTATTATTGTGTTTTCAAAATAAGAGAATAAAATATAACACTGATATTTGACAAATGATGTGTTAGTTTAACTGTTGGAAATCACTCAGAATGCATCTCAGGCCACCTAAGGTCTCAGAGCTGTATAATATAACCCTAAGTCTGCATACATTATGTTGAGATTTAATTCCGGGAAAACGCTTAGAACGCATCTCCGGCCATCTAGCCCCCCCCCGCTTCCGGGGCCTAGGCGGCCCCTGGACCCTCGCCTAAAGTGCTATGATAATCGACCCCCCTTGAAAAATCCTAGCGACGCCCATGGTCTGTGGGGTCATATTACTTCTTGTCAGTACGCCGGCTTCGTTTTCCACCACCCTTCTAATGTTGCGTTTAATTAATATCACGCCCGCATTCCAACCATTCATTATCATTTCCTGTAGCCAAATCCCTGCCTGGGTAGCAGGCAAATATATCGAGTAGAGAGGTGTCCTCTCTATTGTATGCATCTCTTCGCATAGAGTACATTCGTCGTTTCCTCCTATATTTATATGCAATATATTCTCAGAATTGAAATCGCATTCAGTCATATAACAACTCACCCCTGAGGCTTCCCCATAGACTATCAAAGGCAATGAATGTAGAACATAGAATCTGGGAAATTTCTCCTTACTATGTTATGTAGGACAACTTCAATCGGGCGCCCTGTGTGTAATACAGCCTGTCATGTAGCTTTTCCAGTCCAACAATGTTCCCTACATGTAGTCGCCTGTTATATCTGGATTACCTGACGAATAGACCATCTGGGTTACCTGACGAATAGACCACATTTCTTTATTTTCTTGTTGAGTCGAGCATCTTATTGTGTGTACGGATACATGTAAGTCGTAAACGTCACGTTGACGGCATTTTCAAAAAGGCATTTTTGCGACGAATTTTCTGTCATATATCCCCCCCCCCCCCGGGGCTGGTAGGGTTAAGTGACCAGCAGCCTACTTTGATCGAGATGAACTCGCAACCGACCGGTAACCTTAACTATTGTTAATATGTTATGTACACGCTACTGGGTATTGCAGTTCAGCAATACAATTTTTTTAACAGTTGCTACATGGATTGATGATGCATCAAAGCGCTTTCAGTGACCACAGCTTCGCATTGGATGGAATCTGCTTTTTTTTAAGAGTGAATATTTGATCGCCAGCGCAAGAGTATTGGACAGCACTTGATTTCGGAGTAGTAAGAGTAACGCATAGCCGGTGTGGGGGGGGGGGGCTTATTAAGTCCACTTGCAAAGCTTCGTATTATAACCATGGTAACCTGTCAGATGCTAAGCTATATAAAATTTGTTTTATAAGTAAATGATCACTTTTGAAATTCATTAATTTTCCTTCTCAACATAACCACGTCCTGAATGTTGATTGAAACAAGGAAGAACATGTTTGCTGTCACATTGGAGTGCTGGCTGCACGGAAAAGAAACCCTTGTATGATTCAGTGGTATAGTTTTAAGTTTTCTTCTGGTTGCCATGTATTAATATCAATTAAATTTGTAAAAGTGTTGTTGCCATCACTCACAAATTCTGGTTGACCTGTGTAAGCAGCAATTTACACCAATTATGATGGCTGATAACATAGTAACAGCTTCAAAAATCCTCGTTCCTCAGCCGAAAGCAACCAAATTTGTGTCTAGGGCAATTTTATTTTTCTTTATTTTAAAATTAAAGAGATAGGCAGCGCAACCCTAAATTATCCAGAAAATAGCTTTCATAGCTTGTATATATACTGCGCGTATATAGCTGTTTGTAACTTTGTTCACTGCTGAAGATTCTATAACTAATAGCGAAATATACAGAATGAAATTGTCATCCCTACTCGGAGTTGCTTTTCTTCGCTATTATTGGAAAATCATCAGTGGTTCCAATGGAGCTTTCATAGCCACCACCGAAAACCACATTTTTCAACCCCTGCAGTGGCCCCAGTGTCGTTGTGCCCTATTTTGCTCTGAAATCTATTCATTCTCCTGATTCATTACCGAATACAGTAGATAAATGGACCTGCATCGCGGCAATGTGTCTATGTATGTCCTTGCTCTTCCAAATTGTAATCATTTGAAACAATCTGGTGTACTGATACACGTCCTCTCTGGATGAAGCTGTAGGCCAGTTTAAAAAAAGCGTAAAAGGCATAGCGATTAGTGTTTGTGTGTGGAAGAGGGCTGAAATCATTTTACGTTGAACCGAAGCATCCTATCTGGCCTGGGAGGGATTTTGCCCTCCTCCCTGATAGGATTAACAACACTTCTAACCCAAATGTCAGAAATTAATCATAGCATTTCAAAAGTAGATACGTTTCCATGCTTACTTATATGTTACGTTAGTAAAGCCAAAAGTGTATTTCTTCAAATTTGCACAAAAAGCTGTGTTTGATACAGAAAATTACCGAATGATATATTGTTAGCGCTCAGGGTCGTAAATCACGCGTGAAATACAGTTTTTCGTATAAATATTAGCATGATTTTTTATATATCTAAAATATGACACCTTGAAACAAAAAACATCAAATGTTTTAAAGTCTCTCGTGATATTATATCGGACTATTATTTTATTATTCGAACGATATGATGGAGGTAGTCTGTACGTATACATTGTTCGCAGTTTATCATCTCTATGAAAGGAATCTCACTCCCTAGTAAAAGTAATCTGTTCGGTGGTTTTCAATACAGGGAAGGAAGTCAATCCAAATTAGCGTGTGTTGCTAATAATAGTTCTAACTAGATCAAAACATATCAAGCAGACTAGCATTCTGGGACGATCCAATCTACATTTATTGGAAAACAGTCATCATGTTGAAATATTTCAGTTTTCAATCTGCACAATTTTCGTCGCACATCTATTTGTATTTCACATCTTTCTGACGAAGCCATTGATGTTCCACGTCCCATTATACCTGCAAATAAATGTTAACATAATTACATAAGGCGCAATTCATGGATGCTGACTGTCCAGATGGATATTTCCTGTCACAACGCACCCAGGTTAGACAATACACATACCCCCATTGACCAAATGTTACACGAGTTTTCTTGAGACCATCGTTTGGTGAAGTGTAAAAATTAAAGCAAACTATTACAAACCTCATCAAAATATTTGTCCTGTTTAGCGATATTTTGGCATGTTATATGGTGCGGTTGGACTACCAGAAATGAACGATTTGACTATATATTTTTTTGCTCAGAGTAACCAACGGGTACTGAGTCTTCCGTTCCATGAATAACGGCATATCAAGGTGGGATATATTGTGCCCGTTTACAGAGCGCAAACTTTTCATCTCGAAATTGACGATTACATACAAATGCGCTACTTGAGATGCTGTATTGAAGAGCCGGAATACCCGTACACCATAATTACTCTGAGCATACAACAACATAGGGCTTTGTACGATAAAAGAATAAAATCCAACATAATATTTCAGTTTTTACGCTCCAACCGCATGTCCTAACGTACCTTTCCGGTTTCAAGAATATACCCCATTTCCCGTAGGTCAAGCGAAATGATGGAACGATAGTGTAGTATTTAACTTGATACGTGAAGATGGATATGTGCGCGAGAATATATAGTTTTGATATACTGTCGGGAAAGCTCATAAACGAAGTTCATTCCACTCACTATGCCTGCAACAGACATTTTTTTATGTACATTCTGACATTAGTGTATCAGAACCTGTCAATTTTGCACCGACAACTTGGCACTTTCATTGTATATGATCGATAAAGAAACCGCCATTTTACAAGTCATGTAACGTCATGCACTTTTTGAAAATTACCGTTCTACCACACCTCTCAACTCTTACACTAGTATTCAAATGTGTGTTTTCTTCAAAGTCGCGAAATATATAAGCTAATAGTGGTATCCACTCAGAGTACCACATTTACATCATTTCTATCAATCTGTATTTCACTGGTTTAACAGGTATCGGCTATCGCTCCGCAGAAATGGAGACGGTCGATTCACAAACCATCTTACCGATGCTGCAGGAAACCCATACAAAGTCCCAGCTTCCACAAAATTTTCAGCCACACGACTGAAAGTTTATGAGAGAATGTCTGGCTGAGGTCAAAGAGTTATCGCCCTCAAAAGCGTCGATTTTTGCGCGACCAAAGGGTTGCGCGACGTAATATCAGTTATAACAATTATTTACATAAAAAATATTCGATGAATTATGTTTTAACCCTTTCACTGTTTAACCTGGGTTCTCCTGCCATGTCGCGGCCTTTACAAGAATACTGTACACTTAAACGTGTCGTCCATGCTTTGATGTCAAAATAATAGGAAATTCCATTTGCGGATGCGCCGGTAACGACGGAATTACCTTCTGTTTGATCAGCATCTCTCAATGCATAGAATTACGCCCGCCGACGTAACGTCACTGTCACAGAATGACTGCGAACTTGGACGTACACTGCACATCATGAACACAATGAGGAGAGAAAGCAGTGACGTGCACTGCACGTCATCAACATTGGAAAGGTTAATGAATACTTTCTCTTCATGATTAGCCCAATTTCGATATGATCCGTTCCATTGTTCGCCTGTTACAGTGTTAACAACCGCGCATTCATTTTCGTTTATTTCAATGAAACCACTGACCCGGTTTTCCCTTTCGAATCAAGTAGATGTTAGAAACGCTAAAACAGGTGAAGAGCACAACGTATCGTGTTAAAATTGGGATGGCAATGAAGGGAAATTATTCTTGAATAAATATATGTGAACTTAGTGTTGTAGAACGGTAGAATATTTTTTTAAACATTTTTACGTGGATGAGGACGTGCAAGCCTGTGGTCGCTCAAAATCTGAGTAAACTTAAACGTATACGAAGATGTGCGTCTCACCCTGGTGCTATAAACAACTTGGGAGTCTTGCTCGAGCCCGACTGACTGATTTGGACCTGTGAAAATCTGCACCGAGTGTTTATTTGATACATCACTCATGAATATACGTCATGCCTCTCGAGCGCCGTGATCAATATACGACCAGTCAAAAGGGCCACCATTTTACTACGCTATCATACTTACGATGTAAAAGGGTTAGAGGAGGCTTGGACTACATTATGCAGTAGACCCTCAGCTCTTCCTCGAATAGAGTTTCTTGGCAAGAATCAATCATACCCAAACATATCTGCGTAGAAGCTATCTACCATCAGGTCCTTTGGATGTCTATCCAGAAAGTTTCTCAAGATCTTCATCTTACTGGCACCAGAGGGAGCCACATTCCCGTCAAATTCTAGGATGCCCGCCAAATTTGTCTGTGTCGTCGTGTCTTCCACTATAAGATAGTCGCCCGTCTTCATGTGAGCATTAAAATGCTCGAGGACGTTGTTAACATTAACATGCGAGTCCTCTATTACTATCCAGGGGTGAGGTAACGCCTGTTAACACAAAATATGAAGCTGTTATTCGTGTCGCCTCTCTCTTGCGAGTACTAAGGAATGTCGAAATAAAATCTGAGTAAACTTAAACGTATACGAAGATGTGCATCTAACCCTGGTGTTATAAACAACTTGGGTGTCTTGCTCGAGCCCGACTGACTGATTTGGACCTGTGAAAATCTGCACCGAGTGTTTATTTGATACATCACTCACGAGCGCCGAGATCAATATACCACCAGTCAAAAAGGCCACCATCTTACTACGCTATCATACTGACGATGTAATTATGAGATAACACGCAGGTGCACGGAGCGCTTGCATGTTCGTGCCAAACAAACAATTAATATTTCAGTCACGTGTCTCAGACAACCGAATCTGAAAATGGTGATTGGCCACCGCGATATTTATGGGACCTAGATGCAAAAGCCCTATTAGCCAAGTTGACATGGCTTCGTTCGTTCGCACTACGCCATGATGCCTCTCAACCAACTTACATGTACACTCCGGGATGACACGGCTCCATGGGTCGTTCGACTCCATCGGGCAATAAAACAACCTCTCCCAGCTCTCTGTCCTTTTGTTTATCGAGTTCGGCAAAGAGTTTGATTGCCGTGAAGAGCTCATCCATCTGAAATCAGTCTTCAAACATAAACGGTCGGTCGAATTCTCCGCCATTATATTCGTATGTGTCACGTGAACAGCAAAGTATCATGCGGATCACGTAACCGGCCATTCGAAGATAATATCGGAAATTCAACCGGTCGTTGATGTTTGAAGACTGATTGCAGACGGATGAGCTCTTCACGGCAATGCACCTATTAGCCGAACTCGATAAAACAAATGGACGGAGAACTGGGAGGGGTTGTTTTATTGCGGATAGAGCCGAACGACCCATGGAGATGTTGCAACCGTCATCCAAAACCAATCGAGCCCAAGCATCACATTCATCAGACATTAAGTAGCCAGAAATGTTCCTCAAAGAAAATTCAAATCCCTATAACCAAAGACCTTCCACATACAACACTGTTTGCGTCAAAGTACAAACTGATATTTATACATAATGTGTTTACCTGTAGCATCTCGGAAGGAAAGCTCTCTTCTATTTTATTGCAGTCACCCTCAATGAATGTGATTCCATTCGTTTCGACTGTATCGTCTAACTGTGACAAGTCGATATCCAGAGAGTACACGTGACCATCGATGTTAAACATGCGAAGATGGTCAGCCACACTGCGTGAAATGGTCAAGTTTCCAATTACGGAAACCCGTCGGAAACCTATTGGAAACTGTGTCGCTACGGTTTCCAATAGGTTTCCGGCGGGTTTCCGGAATTGGAAACTTGACCATTTCATGCAGTGCCAGCCACATTGCTGAGGCTCCTTTATAAGCTCCGATCTCGAAATTGTGACCGGTTTGATCTTCCATAACATCATCTGATATATTGTTGTGTCCATTGGGTCTTTAACCAAGTTAATCCCTTTCCATTCTGTGAGAAAATTTCCGCGATGCATCGCCTGCATGGATATAAAATATAAACACCAATAACAACTGAAAACTATCATTTTCAAAACAGGACATATATAAAACTGGTAATATTGCATCGCCTTTGTCGCCATTTTTGTCAAGCACTTTGCCATTCGGAAATGAACGCCACTGGATTAAACGTCGGAGGATACTCTTAGATGTTATCAAGTGTCGTTTCCCAAATCAGCGAGAATGTCCTAAAATGTACAGACCGAATAATATTGAAATCTGATGACGTTGCATCTCTCTCTCTTAATTCTATCTGGCCTGTGCTTTGTGAGACCTGTCCAAGATTGGAGGGGTGAGTGGCATTTCGCTCCCCCCCCCATCCGCCCCATAAGTTTTTTTTATACCGTGAGCTAAGATGCTGAAACTTACCACACTATACCGTAGGTCAAGCTCTACAAGAAAATGTAGAAAAAATCTAAGATCGATGACGTCACAATAACGCAATTTTCAATTGATGTAATTTCTTGACAGCCGGTGGGAAATAAATTACAATTCACTAGTCTCGCATACGTTTTATGTCTCTCGTAATCAAATAATGCATTTTGTATCCATATCAGCAACCTGACATGTGTTCGGTCATAATTTACGCCGCAAGGTAGCAAATCGGATTACTGGCCTTACGTGCAAACGCGGGATTTGTTTTCTCTTGGAAAGGGGATGATTTCCCCCGTACTACCGCCCTTTAACGTCGAAGGTATGAAAATCTGCTTCGGGTAAATAATGTCCTCGACTTCGCTTTTCGTGTTCCCGCAATTATTTTGAATAATAGATCGAGAAACTATATAGAATATTTGTTTGAAAACTGTTTGATGGAGATGTAAAAATCTGTATATATTTGGTACATATCAACGTATAGCTCTTGCATACATCATAGAGCTGATAAAATTATAAATATCGAGAGTCTCGGTACACTGGTCTGGGAGAACTAAACATGAAAACTAGCATGACCTTTGAAAAAATTTGTTTATTGAAAAGAACAACTTATTGACCTCAAATAGCCGATAGGAAAATCAACAGAGAATCACAGCACAGAAATGTACAAATAACGCATATGGGGGAGAAGTGAACCATCCGTCAGGGAGATGTGGCAATTGTGTTCCAACTCACTCTTGGAATATAATTTACCACCACGGCTATATTTGTTCTAAGACTGTGGACACTGCCGTAAATTGAGAATGGGTATTCATTAATGATACTGAGCGATTTGGGGTGTACCGCAGCCTGTGTGTGTGGCGGAAAGTGCCCCCCATCCCTATATATTTTTGCTATCGCTAAGGCTAGGGGGCTGAAACTCACCACACTATATCTTTGGGTCAAGCTCTACAAGAAAATATAAAGAAATCCAAGCTGGCCGCCGAGATGACGTCACACTGATGTCATTTACCAAAAGAGCATTTTTGGACGATTTTTCGGTCAAAATTTGAAAGAAAAAATATTTTCCTCTTTTGTTCGCAAAATCTGCACGATAAATTAGTAAATAATAGTCTGATATGAAATAAAATAAGTTTTACCCACTTTTCCATACAAAAAAGCAAATTTTTTGAAGAAATATGACTTTTCTGGTACCTCACATGGCCGCCATTTTGAATTTACTGATGATCCTCTGCTCGTGAGGTTATGCCAATAGGCTCAAAATGACCCTAATATGATAACTTATAACGTCACGGATTTTCAGCTCTCCATTGTCTGGCGTTTCGGAGATAACCAGAGGGTGTTTTTTGGCGGTACTAAGACATATGGTTTCAGTAAAACGCATAGAACCGCTTTGAATCAACATGGTGAATTTTTGCGTAATTTATAAAGAAATATGATGAAAACATCACTTTTCTTGTACCCCCACATGGCCGTCATTTCGAATTTACTCATGATCCTCTGCTTGGGGGGTCATGCAAATAAGCTCAAAATGACCCCACTATGATAGCTTAAAATGTCACGAACTTTCATCTCTCAATTTCTTGTCGTTCCTGAGATAAGGTAGGGTTAACAGGTATTCGAACATTTGATATTGCTTCCCAGAGGTAAATCGTTGTGACTCCAAAACATATGAAAACCTGCATCTAGACTAATCACCTTACCTCCCGCACTAATGACAGGAAGGAAGTGGGCAACACATGCACATAAACGTGTCCCTGATTGATTGATTGATAGATGTTGACGTAATGCATGTGTTCCACTTCACCCCCATCTCAGGTCTCTCCGCTCTCCCTACCAACGAAAGTTTCTTTGTGCCCAAACACGACAAAATCAACAATTGGATATGGCATTAAAGTTCTGAATCTGTCAAATATACTTCTCTCCCTTAAACGGAGTATCTGAGGCTTTCCTGAATGGCAAAAAAGACCTTTTGTGCCAGCTTATGTCACGATCTTTCGATCACATTCAATTTGGCGAAATTATACAAGAGAGTCTAACGCGCATGCGCCGCTTCAAAACGTAAATAACACGTCATCCAATAGTGTCAATCCAATGTAAGATAGTGACATGCGTTGGCGCTATTTACGTTTGGCGCTATTTACGTTTAGTTTCGGTGCACGTTTTTGTAAGTTTTCTCTCGTATACTAAACTGGTACAAGAAAAACAAAAAATGGTAAACAAAAAATTGTGGGACAGACAGTGATCGCGAAATGAAAATGAAGTTTCAGATCATCAAGTTTATTTTAAGCCAGGCAGCAGATGACATGTTTATATACAGCTATGTACACAGCTGTAACTGGTATGCGTGAATTGAACAATTGGTATAAACAAGTAAAAAGACGCCCACAAAGCTATGAGAAATCGTAAGGGATCGTTTCCATTAATCGTTTTTTCTTCAGTCGCGATTTTTCTTCAATTTTCTCGATTGAAAAACGATCAATCGCGAATCAGTCGCGAGGATATCGAGAAAAAAAATGAGAAAAAACGATTGAACCTTTTCGGGAAAAAAACATTCTCTCGCGATATCGTTTTTGAATCGTTTACCCATGCGCGATCCGTTCTTGATCGCGAATCTTCAATCGCGAGAGAATCGTTTTTTTCAAGGCGCGAGAGAATCGTGAGGCGGAGTGATATTTGACACATAGGCCGTGTTGCCGTCGTACGCCGCTTTATCCGCGAACTGGGAACTACATGTAATGTTGATTGCGGATTTGTCGATGGAAAAACCTATATTACTATACTATACTGTATATTGCGTAAGATAACCGAATAATATATTTGATTCACAATCTATGGTCTCCTACAAGCCGAAGTAGGGCGTATGCTGGAAATATCTTTTCATATTCCTGTACCATGCTTCCTGTGACGTTCGCGCTCATATTTACTCTGGCGAAGCGTAAATGACAAAATTACATGTTTATTCAATAATCGTGTGAGTCGACAATGTATTAATGATACAGGATGATAGTCACAATATCTTGTTTTGTAAATACCGGGTACAGGTCATAAGTGGATTTGAGTTCGTTGATTGCATTATCAGAATGATTATGGCACAGGCTTGATAGAAGTGTGAATGGGCGCATGGCGATAACCCAGAACAGCTTAGCCCTCCAGCCGAGAATTTCTAGGTTAATTAAGGTGAAAAATAATGTAATTAAATATGTATATTTTGTTATAGTAAAACATACATTAGGAAAGGGTATCCAAATGTCCATGTTTTGGTACAGTTTTTAAACTATTGAGATGTGAATAAGTTCAAAAAATCAGCATCAAGTTAATTTTATTTATTATAAGAATATTCGCGGCAGTGATTTCATATTTATATCAAATACATATCTTTTTGATTGAATCGCATATAACGGTTGGATTCGCATATGTACAATACTTTTTATTTTAATTTTATATTTTGATAAATTAACTATGAATGATTCCAAAGGGAAGCTCAAGCCAAAAACCAATTGAATATTATATAATTTCATCTCTTACTGGATTAACCAGTTGTGAAAAATTTTACAAATAGCCTGCGCTATATATTAATAATTAAGTGCTTGCGAAGACTCAAAAGCCCCGTTTGACAATGTTATATTCAATACAGCGCCATCTACATGTATCTACACAAGGAAAATGGTGATCGTAGGACAAAAAACCACGCGTACAGCGAAAATCTGATGAATCAACTCAAAATTTCAGCCCGCACAGATGCCAAAAACGTTCACGAAAAATACTACACAAGAAATCTGGAATAATACCAGCTTTAAAACACAGAAATATCCAAAATAATAGACGAAATTGCAAGTGCAAATGACCCAATCTGACCATATCCGGGCCTGTGTCCCGTACAAAATATATGTAAATATGAAGTTATAATTATATGCATAACCATTATTCCTATGTATATATTTAGATATTTTTTTTCAATTTCTTTCAATATCCCCATCGTATCTATATAACCGCCAACTGTACAGAAACACGCTATAGTTTTACACTAGGCAAAGAATGGAAAAGGAAGAAGAAAAAATGATCGAACTTTATATAGTCTGACTGAAGTGTTAGAAACTCGAACGTTTATGCGGGTCAGTCAGGCTGAACCAATGGCGTACTACTTTCGGCTATAATCCTCAATCGTTTTTTTTCAATCGTTTATATTTTCTCGATTAAAAAGCGATTGAATCGCGATATCGCTTTTTATTCGCGAGAATTTTCTGGATTGAAAAACGATTGCCAACAGAAAAAAACCCATTCGAACAGCGATCGCGAATGAATCGTTTATTTTGAAGAAAAAAAACCCATTCCCTCACGCCTTGGAAAATCGCGACTTCGAGAAAATTTGACGAAATAAACGATTCATTCGCGAACGATAATTGGAAACGGTGCCTAAAACGCTTCCGTGTTGGTAATGTTTCTTCTTGCAGTAACATCTATATGCGAAGTGAAAATTCTGAGCACCAAGTCCATGCTCAGATGAAACATTTGAAGGAATTTGAACCTTTTTGCATGAGAATCAGTATATCTCCCCTGTATCTGTTCGGTCTTCCTTCAACGGTCACCGGTCGTTCATCGGTCTTCGTTCATCGGTCATCGTTCAACGTTCTACGTTCAACGGTCGTCGTTCGTCGTTCATTTTTGAACGGTTAACGGTCATCGGCGTTCGTTCCGTTCAGTTTTCCCCCGAACTGAACATGATCGGAAGACAGCGACATGAGTTTGCGCTATGTACTTCTGACTGTTTGCAAACAAATCGTTTAAAACTCGTTTTCGTAACTTTTCTTTCGTATACTAAATGGCATAACAAAAATAACAAATATTTAAACAAAAAAAAAACGTTTGTGGGACAGACAGTGATCACGAAATAACCAAAGTTTATAGTTACCTTCGAGTTTATTTTAAGTCAGGTAGCAGGTTTCATGTGTATATACAGCTACGTACACAGCTGAAACTGGTATACATGAAGTGAAAAATAACGATCTGCATGCTATGAGATAAAGTAAAAATCACCCGTTTTTAGTAAGCAGTAGAACTGTTTCAGTAAACTATTCACTGACCAATCGGGAAACCCGCTGACCATGCTGGCGCTTCAGTACCCAAGACGTCATTCCAATAAAAATATTTAGTCTAGCCAATATGTGAACAAAATTGTGCCTTTTTTCATAAAAGCATAAAATTTGACATAGAGGTACATCGTGGCCTGGGGAGCATTTCTGGATATGGAGCCACCGCGAACTTTTCCTATGTATGTCACAGTGGCCATTTTTCAAAATGGTCGCCAGAAGCCCATATAAATGGTCATAAAAGTCATATGGCCAAAACGGCCATCTCGGATTTCAAGATGGCCGCCATCTGAACCCGATTTCAGTCAATAATTCATTAACCGCACAATGCGTATATATACATCATTTTTGTTGATACACTGTTATTTTAGGTGTATAGCACGACGAATATTTCACAAAAGTTATGGTTTATTACTGGTCACCTTGGACTTCCAAGATGGCCGCCATATGAGCCTTATTTTAGTTCATACCTTTATATCTATTTCAATGACCTTCCGGGAGGAAATTATCGACCATCTCGGGTTACGAATTGGCGACGTACCGCGGGAAAACATTTTTTTTCAAAATCTTATTAACCAATAAAGTTATAATCTTGATTTGGAAATAAAATTTTCCATAAACTCATCTTAGCATACACTACCCGATTGTACCAGATTATGCTCATAACATCGATGTTTCCGATCCACACAAGTACTAAATTATAATTCTGCCATAGGGGGGTCCATACGTACTCAATAGTCTTCAAGCAGCGTTGAGCTCGGTCAATACTTGGATGGGTGACCGGGTGCTGTACTGACTGGGCTGATCAGTGTCCAGAATAATAGGAACTGTGGACACTCTCGTGTTCTGGCACATGTAGGCACCGTCGTGATATGACTGAAACAATGTTGAAAACGACGTTAAATCCTACTCACTCACTCACCAATAGTCTTCAAGAATCTTCAAGTGTATGTAAGTGCACGTTCTCATCACAGATAAGCGTCTATGCATTCAGTGCTATTACTATATATGATAATATATAATATTGTGAATACACAATATACGCTCTCTCCTCTTGTTACAATATTACAATCTGCATATAGCATTTCATCTGTACCGTCTTGATGCTACGGTTATATACCGGTCCACATCATGTGAATATATCTTAGAATCTGAGAAATAGAAACGCATGGCCTGATAGTACTAACTGTATTACAGAAAAGACAAACTACACTCCTCATGTGAGCTTCCGTCCCCTGGAATGAAAGAGACACAGGTTAAATACGATGGAATGATCGAATGCTAATGTGAACTCACATCATCTGACAAAACAGAAACCAGAGGGCATACAATGGAATGGTCGCTGTTTCGAAGCGTATATCCGTAAAGTTTACCTAACACAACAATGCAACGACGTTACGGTAGTCCAAATCCAGGAAGTTGAAAGCTACATGTTTTTCGATTTTGAATTATCGTCACTGATGAGGTCATCAAAGCGGGGAAGACATTTAATGATGCTGACAAGACAACACGATTTTCATGTGATTCAAACACAATGGAAACTTGCAAAACATACAAGGTGGTTAAACGACCCCTTGAGCTCCGGATTAGTTACAATACGAAACTTCATGCAAGTGACATGCTTGGTATAGCATTTTGAAAGATGAATGGTACTAATAACCAAACTCAAGGAACCTTGAGTGAAGATGGTAACCCATAAGAACTAGTTTCTGTAGTAATGGTTTGCGAGGTGATTGAGGTCGTCACATAAGCACAGTATGTTGTACCGATCCCCAGTTCACAGTTTACTTCACTACCATTAAATCAATATATACACCTAGGTATAGATGTACAGACATAGTTATAAACTATCTATACAGAAAATTACGTATAATTAATAGGTTTCTAGACATATTTCGCTCAAAATATATACGTCCACCCTCATGAGAAATGGCCTCTTGAGTGAAATTTTCAAGTTGAAGAGCGTGTGTGTTTATGTGGTGAACGATGCTAACATAGTTGGAAGTGAAAAATATTAAACGGCCTGATTGCTGCATTGATTTTGTTGCCCTATACACTATTCACCCATCCTCAAATTGAACCACTAAGTTGAAACCACTTGTGGGTTATTTCTATAACGACATCCCCTTATTCGCATAGTAATTAGAATAGTATTTATATGGACAAGAGCCTGTTGTAGTCAAATCGATATGGGCGCCAGCTGATTCCGTCCGCTATGAAAGAGATATTGCCAATGGAAAGAAACCATGCTTTGTTCACAAAAAAATGAAATGCGCTGGAGGTAGAACTTATCTTAGCATTCAAGATTTTTCAATCCTATCTGTCCCCATTTAATAGCATTCTCCAGAAACTCGGGAAGATAAGAGTGGATATAATCTCTCTCGCTCTCTCTATCTTTTTAGCTTTTCATTTCAGGTTTATACAGCTCGTTTGTTTGATTCAAAATGCCATCGGTACTTTCAAAATGGCGCTCATGACGACCCACAAAATTGCATATTGATTGATGTTGAAATGACCGTAGAGGAGAGCATAAAAGGAACACGAATATTTTTCTGGATTTCCAATTTTCGAATAAGAACATCTATTACTACGACGTTTCGCTGAGTTTGTCCCAAGTTGTTTTAATGGATCCGGTTTGACACGCTATAAGCATATTCAGCCCAACATCCTGTAAAAAAATATTTGGATCCTAGTGCAAATATCAAAAAGTCTTTTTCGATAATGTATTTCTTTCAACGTAATTCTTCACGTTTTGATTACATGAAAGGGTACTTTACTAATTTACATGGCCTCATGTAATAAAGCTCTATCATATAGAATCGTACAAATCCGAGAAATTATGGACAATAAGTCGCTTGAGTAGCCATCCCCACAAGACTATGTCCGCTGAGCCACCAAGGTAAATCTGCTCGCATTTAACTATCTAACAGTGGAAATGTTTAGTTCTCTTGTTTAAAAGTGGCGACAATACTCCGAGCAAGATATTGAAACGGTAATAATCAGCCGTGCCTCATGGCAGCCATCTTGAAAAATGGTTGTCACGGCCTACATTAGCCTGGTACGAAATGACTCCATATCTCATTGCTCTCCCAACGCCATTTCTAATTCCGAGTGAGCTTTCGTGCTTTTGGAGAAAAGTTCGTCGAAAAATTTACAATATTTAGTTGACTATATTTGCCTAATTGGCTTATTATCTTTATCAATAATAATATTTTCATTCCTTGAATAATTAAATATGACTGTCTTATAATACTGCTGTAACTATTCTTGCACAGTTATTCTGCTTTCAAACATCAAATGCAACGCAAGTGTTGAAAAATAACGCAAAAGTGGGTGTGTCTAAGTGACTCAACATGAAAATCTGGCGGTCATTTTGAAAAATCTTGTGAACAATATCTGGTTGGCTATCTTTACTTATTATTTTAAATATACTGTCTCATAATAATTTAGCACTGCAGAACCATTTTGCTTTCAAAAATCAAAGAGCTAAAAAATACAAAGCTACGTGTGCCCAAGGTGTCCGAATTAAAAATCGGGAGCCATTTTGGATAATGATGGCAGCCATTTTGTTATTACACCATATCTACTGTGAAATAATCGTCGTGCTGAAACAATAAAATATTGGTGTACCGACGGGAATTATGTCGATATATTATGTGGTTATTAAAATATTGAATGAAATAGGCTTCAGATGGAGGCCATCTTCAAATTCAAGATGGTCGACTGACCTACATAGAAAAAAATCCCAGTGGCTCCATATCCAGAAATGCTCTCTACGCCTCGATGTACACCTGTGCCAAATTTCATTCTTTTATGAAACAAGGCACAATCCGATGAAAATCTGCACATATTGACTGGACTATTCTATGTTGTTTTAGATAGAAATGTACAAGTGCAGCCTTGTCAGTGTATCACCTTCTGTCAGACAGGAAGTACAGCCCAAGAGTATCGCTTGTATCCGTCAAATATTGTTTTTTTGGTAGGAAGAATAGATATGTCAGAAAAAATAGTGCTGTGAGATCTAACTCCACAAGACTTCCAATCGTGTATATATAAAAGACTCGAAATGTGTGAGATTAGACTGGTTGCCTGCCTTTGCACTCCATACAGAATGAAGAAATACAAAGGGAGGCAACTAGCCCATCTACAGCGATGAAGATGATTATGCGTTCATTCGAGGAGAATGATTTTCTCAGACGCCATTCTCGTTGAAAAACCAACAAGTTTGAACGAACAATTTCGGTTTCACTTTGTTTAGTTTTACAAATGATACCCTGATGATGCTATATTTTATTGTATGTTTGAATGTGTACCATTGTCATGGTTGAAATATCTTAAGTCGATCGCTTGAGGCTTAGCCTCGACCGAACGTTACAACATCCTCAAACTCAAGAGTATAGGGCTAACTTGCTGCGTCTAATGGTCCACACAGCATTGGTAACGGATAACGGAGAACACCAACAATCCCCACCTTCAAGTTCCGCCCGACCAGAGATCGTTCACATGATTATCATCTGGAGCTGATTATTTTTTTTATAATTTGAAACATCTTGGAGATTTAAATAGAATTGACTTGGTTAAAATGTATTATTGGAATCCTGAAAATAGACATAGATGATATGACCATTGGAAATTGATTAGCTGACTTGACACCTGAGAGAAAGATTGTTTTAACTGATGTTCACCAGAGTGATTGTCTCTAGACATTGATCTGTTGATAACCTCGTTATTTGATAGTATTTTGAAAACCACATAATTAACTTCCAATAACCTCTGTAAAAGTCAGCTGTAGCTTGGCCTAGAAAGATACACAGTAGATTCAAAGAATGACCCTACCCACCCAAGGTCAGGTAGGGTTAAAGTCACTTCCGATCATAGGTAACTTCCGGTCCTATGTCACTACCGGCGTTGACGTCAAATGTCGGAAGTCAACGCCGAATGTCAAAGGATGGAGGTCCAGGGTTGAGGCAAATAGCCAGAGCCCATATCGTCGTAGGCTAGAGGTCAACGGTCAGGCGTCAATGGTCATCAGCCAACGAGATTTCGGCATGCCGTTCAGTGGGTAGGCTGTCTGTTTCGGCAGTAACGGCGTCAGTGGCTTTTAGTGCATCGGTCTCTTCATACCCACGAAGACATTTGTCGTAGCTTATCATTGTTCTTTATGTCTGGTGAACGTTCGTCCGTACTCAGAGCAAGAATAAACCATGTTGACGCGTCAATGCAGACTACTGTTACTAATATTCACTATATTAGTGAGTAAAGGATGGCGTGCTCAGTGAAATACTTACTAATGCTTGACCCCATAGCATTCAAAGGTGATTCGATGACGAGTATAAAAGGTCATATAAAACACATCTGCAATCCCAGCTATCGTTATCTATGATCCTCCCAAACGTAGCATTCACAAACCGTTTTGTCCTAAATTTAGTCTGGAAAAACCGAGTCAACAAATCTCACGTCGTGCTGGCTTAACAAATAAAAATAGATCCACCGCCTTAGGAAAAATCTTCTCTACGCTCGCAACCCCCACCCATCCCCATGTGTCAGAAAAAACTTCACATGCTGTGTTTTATTCTTTGTTTTTTTTTTTCTTTCTCTTTATGCGGAATTCAAGATTTGTATTGAATGCAACAGAAAGTTTAAAGGATTTTCAGGGGAAAATCTCAAATGCCCTGGAAAAGCCGCTATTCCAACATCACCTCTGCATTTGAACACAACTAGTTGTGGTTGATAATATGGGCGTATTACTGGTCTGTAAATATCATAGATTTCGATAGCGGGGCTTGAGGATGTGTGGCTGTGATATTCTGGTTTCATGGAGGTAAAAAACCCCGCATGATTGACGCCGGGCCTCGGAGTGCTCAGAATAATAACTTCCATTCTACTAACATATTTCCCGTTTGGGCTGCATATTCTATCTAACGCGCACAGAGTACATCACTTTCCATCAGATGATCCAATAATGCTATTATATCATTACCCTTTTACATTTTTATCATTTACCGTTTAGCACTTCCCGCCCCCTCTCTCATTTGTGTCTCTCTCTCCGGAACGACAAACAATTGAGAGCTGAAATTTAATATTCCTATAGGGATATTGGGCAATTGATCCTCTGCCATTTTACGCAAACGTAAACATAGTTATCAATAGTCAAGCTGTATTTTAACATGGCTACTTTATAATAGAAGCATGCGAGAAGCTATATGTGCATAGACAACATTAACTGTGTGAACTGTCACTCGATGTTTCTCAAATCTTTCACGCTTGGTGTGCTTGTACAAAAGATTCACCTGAATTAGATCTACAAAATATTCAATTGCTTGCCCCAGGAAATATATACTTTTCCTATTCACTCCTGTGACTTTATGATTTGGGATTAAAACTGCCTGTTTTAGCAAGTCAGCGAGACGGTCGCTTGAATGTCTTATTAAGAATCAAAGTCCTTTCAAACAGATAAAAGTATCCTTCTTGATACCGGGCCTCTTAAGCCGCTTGTCCATGGTGCATGGACAACTCTATATTATTTTTCTTGAAATGGAAAAGAGCATTACCCGCACGTGTATCTCAGTTAGTATTTATATCAAACAATTAACTCCATTGTGTTAGATGGCGGCCAGTCAGGGTTCCGAGATTTTTTTTGATTAAAATAAAAAAATAAGAAATAAATTTCTTAAGAACCCAGAACCATTTCTGCTCTTGTTCATGTGCATTCGAACTTTTTTTGCACTGCTAGACTGTGACGTCAATGTTCGTCAGTGGTCACTATCAACAATGGCATCTTCGGAGACCTTCGCTATATTTACCTGGACATGACGTGTTGCCTTTCACATAATGGATATCAGAATGCTAAAAGGCGATGGAAGAACACTCTCACGGTAAAATTTGAGATAAGCATTTTGTCAATGATACGATTTTTTTAAGAACACATATAAACGATTTTTCCTCTGATTTTTCAGATCATATACGAATATATATTATCTCAAAGTAACTAATACATGATAAATCTAGGACAACAAATAAATATCAAATCGTCCCATATGCAACAATACATCTACATGATGCATTCAACTTGTCTCAAATCGATTTCAAATTTCATCTCGCAAGATGCAAATCGAAACTCTTCCACCTCACAGCTCTTACATATTTGTGTTCACTCCAGCTTGCAATTCCAGGCTTGTGGGTCTTTTCTTTTGGGGAGTTCTTTTTTTTATAAAGATCAAATTGCTATTTTATTTGGTAAAAGTCGCTATAGTTAATCGAATGCTTGTTTTAATATTTCACACAAATTCTTTCAGATCGTCAATAGGATTGACAGTTGTGGTGAATAATAATAATATCTTCTACCTGTAAAAAAACTAGTCTATCTGGGAAAACTAGAATGCAGTCTGTCTTTAAATAAACACTCATGCCACGTCACATATAGCCATACACACAACTCACCGATAATCAACTGGATACTACATCCAGTATATCAAGCCTATCATACCATGCACGAAATGATGTAGGTGTTCATGGTCACATGTCTGTCCGATTTTTTTATTATATTAAAGGAAAATGTTGTATTACCTTTAACACATCTGGAGGGAAGACCGTCGTATCATGTCGTTGTTCAATAGGTACAAATCGGTTTGGATCAGTTTCCAATTCCATGGCCCAGGAATCTCTCGACTTCTTGTAATTCTGATAAAATCCTTCTCTTTCGGACATTGCTTGCAAAACAACAGATTTTCCTCTTTCGAATTTCAGTGGCTCAATATTTTCACAGTCTTGCAATTCGAACGTCAAGCGCACTGAGCTATTTCAACCTGGTGTGCATTTAATCAGAAACATATATATGCAAGCTACCTATATATCCAGATTATATCCATTTACAGCTACGAATGGCCTCGGGCATTTTCCAATTTCAACAGTTCGTCGCCTTTCTTGATGTAATGGCATCTATTCACTTGCAGATTATTTCGTATTGAAACACAGAAATAACTGAATATTGTAATACAAGTTATACATTGATCAACTTAGATTTACACCCCGGGGGAATTTGCGTTCCTTTCATTTCCCGGACTATATTTAGTTCCTTGTCCCCAATCCACAACCCAACGCAAAGACAAAGGACCTCGTACGTTAAGGTGGACAAACCGCCCCAGGTGAGGTACGATTGTAGATAAAAAATGAAACTTACAATATGAAATGCTCGTCTTGATTAGCATAAACTATGATATTTTTTTGACTTATTTTTCTACTGCACAAAAACTACAAGTCTGTGGTTATTTTGACCGCACTGTTATGTGATAAACATGCATTATCTTGATCATTTTATTAGTGCATGTACTTGACATAGCACAATGGGGAACTTTGCACAAGGCAATGCAGCAAATTACCTGCATGATTATCATTTTCGTTTTGTTCATTGCACACCCGACCCAGTGAGCCAATCAACGTCCAATATTTGAACTACAGTTTTACCCACAGCTTGTATCGTGCAAGTCTCCCATCAGTATATTCATGTACAAGAAATCCAGGTGTAAATGGTATTACAGGGAATCACATCTCCATATGTTACATACGTCGTGCATTCATTTCGAAGTTTTCAAGCAGAAATGTTTTAATTCAACTCTCAAGAATAGACACATGTATAAGTCAATAAGAAAACACATAGTTTAAGCAGAACATCGCCATATAAGCTGCAATCCATGTGGCATTGTCATCCATTATCCATTGTACTGTAACCAGTCATTTTCAATACAATACCATACAATTAATTCCTTTTTTTCACTCTATACATATTACATGTACAGCGTTGTCATGTCAATTTTTTCCCCTACGTTTACAATGTTATTCAACGGGGTAAAAAAATGTGTAACATTCACAATATGATTAATTCAACCAAACTATTAAGAGTGTTGCCATTAAACCAGTTTTAACTGAGGTCAGGCCTGAAAATAATTTGCAAGCTTGATCATGAATTAATTTAATTGAATGGATGTCATCGCACTGGCAAAACACAACTGTGACAATTGCACATTCATTCAGGCTGGTGTGGTGCAAGAAGTCTGTTTGTCTTAAATGGCCATGCCAGTCAAGCCCAACTGAGGTAACTGAGAAGCCGGTAGTATGGTGTTCTATTTGTGCCAAGTTTCCGTCGCCTTTTAAAAACGCGACGACGCCTTTTGAAACGCGACGTCGTGTTTCGAAACGCGACGTCGCGTTTATAAAACACGACGTCGCCTTTTGGAAAACACGACGTCGCCTTTTAAAACGCGACGTCGCGTTTCTTTCCTATGTTTTTGCATTGTAAAACTCGACACAACGGAACTCGACGTCGCGTTTTCAAAAGGCGACGTCGTGTTTCGTTGTTTGGCAATGTTAAAAGATAGGAAAGAAACGCGACGTCGCGTTTTCAAAAGGCGACGTCGCGTTTCAAAACGCGTCGCCTTTTGAAACGCGACGTCGCCTTTCGAAACGCGAACGTCGCCTTTTGAAACGCGACGTCGCTTTTGAAAACGCGACGTCGCCTTTTAAAAAACACGACGTCGCGTTTCTTTCCTATCTTTTAACATTGCCAAACAAGACGTGGGTGAAACACGACGTCGCCTTTTGAAAACGCGACGTCGAGTTCCGTTGTGTCGAGTTTTACAATGCAAAAACATAGGAAAGAAACGCGACGTCGCGTTTTAAAAGGCGACGTCGTGTTTTCCAAAAGGCGACGTCGTGTTTTAAAAACGCGACGTCGCGTTTCGAAACACGACGTCGCGTTTCAAAAGGCGACGTCGCGTTTCAAAAGGCTACGTCGCGTTTTGAAAAGGCGACGGAAACTTGGCACAAATAGAACACCATAGTTACCGCCTTATCATTAACATATCCAAGGCCATTTTGACACCTGACACCACATCAAATGGCATTTGCCATAGCTAATTGCGAGGGCTGCCAAATAAACCCTGGATTCTGGGAAACCGATTCACCTACATTATTTATCAGACTTCAGGAACATATGTATCATATCGTGAACCAGAAGCCTATTGAAAATGAGTCTTCTCGGTCAATATTTTACAGAGGTAATGCTCCTTTTTGTTTTATTATTCTCAATATTTGGAAAACAAACTCACCTACGTTTACCAAACTTGGTGAACTTAAGTATCTTGACATGGACCAGAAGTTAATCGAAAAGAGTCACGTCGGTCGATAATTTATGGAGTTATAGCAAATAATAAAACAAAAAGGGGCATATCTGAAAAACTGATTCACCTTCCTAAAATAAACTGGGTAGATCCTCAACAATCCTTAGATTGCAGAATAGGAGCAGAAAAAAAATGAAAATTAATATTTTCACAAAGAACATAAAAAATAATAAAAAATATGAAACATAACGACAACTGTTAAATAACTTCTATTTTATCGATATTTCATGATGAATGTCTTCCATTTTCTCTCTTCTAGCTCAAATTATATCTGCTAAGGATTTACCCCAGTTTATTTTAGGGTGGTGCACAATAATATACAATTGAAAGTTCAAGCAAGTTTGGTGTTATAATTTGGTTATTTGTTTTATATACAAATTGATTTAAGATGTGCTTTATATCCATATGTGGGCCATGCCCGTGTGCATGAAAATGTACAAATAACGATAAAGACAATTTTTGTTTTACATTTTGTTCATTTTAGTATTTACAGTCAGACATTTGCTGGAAATGATTAAATTTTTTTATAGTTTTATTACCCCTCGGCCATTGGCCTCGGGGTATTTGTCGTCGCCATGTACGTACGTCCGTCTGTTGCCGCATTTTAGGCACAACCGCTTGATACACAACCACAAAATTTTGAACACTTATTTATCTAGTGCTAAATCAGATGCCTATCGAAAGTGGTCCCCTCGGCCGATGTTTTACAGAGTTATTGCCCCTTTTCAGATATATTAATTTCTAATATTTTTTTTAATGTGACCAGCTACATGTATATCTGCAGAACTGTGTTCAATACAGCCACTATATCTTTGAAACTTATTTACATTGTCGTATTCTAGAAACCAGCGAAAAATTACTCGCCTCAGCCCTTATTTTACAGAGTTATACCTCTGTTTGGTGCAGTTATCTCTGATTTGGTGATATATGCTTGAATGTAAGTAGTTATGTAAACTGTGTTTGGTACAGCTACCAAATTATGAGGAAACTTTTCTATTCAGTTGTATTCTGGATACCTACAAATAAATTAGTTGCCACGGCAGATATTATCTATCTTATCTATTCTATAAGCTTGCAAAAACTACTCGTCTCGACCCTTTTTTTTACAGAGTTATGACCATTTTTGTGTATTAATCTAGATATGATTTTGTGATTTATATATTTTTGAATGTTGCTGGTATATCTGCAGAATTGATGGGGAAGGATAATTCTAGATGATTAGTATAGCCATAATATGTTGCACATTCTCAGCATATTTCTCAATTGCTTTGGGGAATGCCGAGGGGTTTCGTGAGACTCACCCTCGTGTTCTCTATTGTTGGTAGCCAAACAGCGCAAATTAAATTTTAGATTTGTCTCTACCGTTATTTGTACGTTTTCATGAAAATGGTTCATGATCTCGTTTCTTGTTGAAGATCTGATATTTAGTTTGAACGTATTTTTTAAAAACGTTGTTGTACATGTACATGTATGGTAATTTACAATCTAGATAAACCAAGATGGTAAATCAGGGAAATAACATTCTAGACGTAACGCTACGGAAACTTTGTGCGAATTGTTCGCCGATATTCTGCGAGATCGCAAAATAAGCCAATCACGACAGTCTCCGACTTTTGTCTCTGACTGACAATGATGGACTTTTATTCATGGAGATTAACGTCATCGCACGGCCCAATGTTTTGATATTTTCTTCCCCCCGAACAAAGCCAGACTATTCGGCGGGAGTAAACTCTTTGATATTTATAATTTATGATGCGCAATGTCTAGAAATGATGCCATATTTTGATACTGTTTATATATTAGTCCACATGCTACCGTGTCTAATTACTGTGGGCGTGATTTTGAAATTGTTTCAACAAGCTGGCCATCTGATTGGCTATCAAATGTAGTTTCAAATTTGCATTGGATTTATATAGCGCTGAATTCAGATATAATATTCCGTGATATTATATCGGGGTTTACTGAGATTGGGTAATATATTGCACTTTCTGGTATTCTCCCTTAATAGAGAGAACTGTTTGTGTTTTCTGTCCATTGTCTGTCAGTCACATATCATTGTCTGCAAGATTTCTCTACAGCTAAAGAATCGAATGTTATCAAACTTGAGTAGAAGATTCTATGCATATGGGACGGTCTTACAAGAATTTTCGGTCTTCTTTGGCCATTAGTTCATCTGTCGCTACCAATCTACAGCTACATGTAACTAATCTTGTCTGCAAAATATCTCTACAACTAATGAACCAAATGTCATCAAGCTTGGTTGAAAAAAATATATGAGACGGTATTGAGAACTGATTTGAGTTTCGGTCATCGTTGGTCATTTGTTTGTCAGTCCGTCTGTGCGTCTGTCCACCAATCTATGCAAGATATTTCTGAAACGACTGAACCTAATGTCATCAAACTTGGGTGGAAGTTGCTATAATGGGACTGTCTGATTAAGTTTCAAGGAGAGATGTAACATGATTTTAATGCAAATTCTTTTATTCTCTGTAGGCCTGATGAAGAGGGTTCTGATTCATCTGATGATGAAAATTATGATACTGATGACAATATGTCTGAATACAGCCCTGATACGGATGATGATAGTGACGAGGTAGTTGACGCTTCAGAGCCTACAAGCGATTGGGCATTTGTATATGATAAACGTCTATATAATCAGGGCATTGCAGTTGAACGATTCAATGATGAATTCACAGTTCTCCAGTCACTGACTTTAAACTTTGATATTTTGACGTCGCATCCATCAATGAGTAAGACAGCCTTCGAAAAGACACTGAAGCTACAAAAACTCTACCACCCTACAACTGTCAATTGGCCGGCAAACTACAAACAGGCAAAGCGTATGGTCAAACCGTATTTAACAGAGAAGAAAAGATTCCATGTTTGTCCCAATGACTGTGTTGTGTTTCGCAACAGTCCAAAGTATGAGTATGGAAATCTGGAGATGTGCCCCGTCTGCGGGTCCAGTCGATACATTACAAACAGAGGCACTGCCGTTAAGACTTTCATCTACATACCAATGGGACCTCGGCTGGCAAGACTATATGGAGAAGCCAACCTGGCCAAACTTGTACAGGCTCACAGTGGCGATTCATCTGAAAGGGAGGACATGCGTGATATTCATGATGCTCCCATCTGGAGAGAGGCATACTCTGCAAACGAGTTCTTTCTTGGTGATAAGATGGGACTTACTTTCGCATTCGAAATGGATGGAGTAAATCCATATCACAACATAGGAGTTCAATACTCGATGACCCCATTGCAACTAACTCTGTTGAACCTTCCTCGTCATCAGCGAAATAACTTCAGTAACATATTTCTGGCTGGAATAATACCAGGTGGCAAATCTGAAGCTAAAAATGTACAACCATATGTTGAAATACTGGTCGATGAACTGATTTTCCTAACGGAGTGCCCAGCATATAGTGCTTATATGATAATGCACTAATTCAAGTCAAGGTTAAACTTCTGTTGTATGTTCTCGACTATCCAGGCCTATGTAAGCTCTTTCTTTTTCATGGGAGTGGAAGTTATGCGGCGTGTCATTGGTGTCATCTCAAAGGCAACTATTGCAAACCTTTGAGTAAAATCATATATGTTGGAAACCGAAACTTACTTACCTGCCAAGCATCCTTTGAGAACAGATGCAAACAACTTTCGCGATAAATCACGGGATTCATCAAAACCTCCACTTAAGTGAACAGCGGATAAGGAGAAAATTTATCGCAGGAACTTCACTGGAGCAGCAACGAAGGCAAAAGCTATCAAACTGGCACAGGATACTGGCTGTAAAGGAGACTATGCTCTGTCATCTCTAGCCGGTCATGATAAAACGAAAGACACACTTCCCGATGCCATGCATACAATTAAAGATGTGGTACAAACTTTGACGAACACAATTACAGGGAAGAAATTCAAAGGTAATCTAGAGAAAATACTTTCAGCTGAGAATCAGTGGGGTCGTTTCACTGGAGAAGAAACTATGGAGACAGATGTACAATCTAGAACTTCAGTTCCGTTTGTTCTATCCAAGAAAGAACTGTGGACTGCTGATGACAGGGCTGAAACGGTTAGATTACCGATAGGCTTCGGACTGAAATCGGGGCGTTTTCTGACAAGCACAGGCTCTTTGAAATAGCATGATTGGATTCAGTTAGCAACACAGGAAATGTTGATGTACTGTCTGCGCGGCATGCTTGGAGTAAAACAAAGAACCACACTATTCCGTTTTCTTGACTGTGTGAGTCAACTTTGCTGAGGGAAACAAAGTTCCGGTAAGCTGGATGCTTTGAGAGAAGAGCATAATGTATGTCTAGCACTCCTTGAAAGGGATTTCCCGTTGGCAATGCAGAATATTACTACGCTACTGCATCATGTTGTTGATGTTCTTGAGAGATGTGGGCCAGTTTATTCTACATGGATGTTTGTCTTTGAGTGCTTTAACAATTGGCTATGTCAGCGCGCGCTAAACAAGAGGTACACAGAGGCTACTGTAACTGAAACCTATTTGATATACGACTGGTGCCAGTTCATGCATGTGACCGGTAAACTATCGCCATCCGTTGTTGATGCTGGAGCTATAGAAGATGACAACATGCTCTCTCCTGTGTTGTCTGCTTGTCGCACAACTTCATGTAAGCTCTCTCAGCGAGATGCACATGAATTAATATCTGCTTACAATCGGGCTGGGGGTGATTATCAGTACAGTCTCCAAAATCTAGACCTCCACGGAAAGAAATGTCACAGACATATTCAACGTCATCCCAAAACAAGACGCTGTATTGTGTATTCCTCTGGTAAGATCACCAAGTCACAGGCAAAAACTGTATCCTGTATGATTGTTTCTCTTCTACCTTCCACATCCTCAACAACTTCGTCATTTAGATGCATTGATCACTTTTTGGAACACAAACAACTGGACAAAAGTTCATGCTTTGCCAAGGTAGCTTATTATAAGATTAGTGGTGTTCAATTAGACAAAGAAAGTAACTTGTACTGTGTTGATGATCAACCCAGAAACATTGAAAGTAAGTCCTATCATCTGGTTTCCATCCTGTCTGCCCCACTTGTCACAGCCAGAGATGGTAATTTTATTTGGTTTCTGAATTACAATACATTATAAGATTATCTTATACCAGACAGATTCGTTATGTCTTGTTCATTGAGAGACTGAAAGCAATATAATTACTGTTATTCTTGCTAATTGACTTGCTGCAGTGCATGCCGAGCAGCATCAACATGACAGAGACAAATAGATCTATATGCAGAGTCTGAAATAGCAGCCCGACATCTGCAGAGATTTTGTGTATCATTTACATGTACAAAACATGGTTACAAAACTTGTCAAAAATCTGGAATTCCAGATAAATGTGGAAAACTCCAATCACTGCATCGGACATGTCTGGTCAAAATGTTCTTATGTTACAACATTGCAAACATGTCTCTGGTCAAATTTCGAAAAATTACTGATCAAATTAAGTTTGCTTATTCCGGACGACCCTAACATATATGCATGAATTGACATCCATTCATCAATATAATGCTCATACAATGACTATTTAAAGCTACATGTGGCCTATGGTTTGAAATATATTTGCAATTTGTCTCCATATTAGTAACTACTGAATGAAATTGAAAATGATAATTCGGTAATACCCCTAATAATCCAATCACAGAAAGTTCACATTTAAGCTGCAGTAGCTGTAATAGTGGGAGAATGAGACATTCTAGAGTAACACTTGCAACTTAACACTCTTACCTGACTGAGTCCTTATTAATGTATTGACCACAACATACTATGTTTTGTTCATCAATTGAATCTAATATAGACTTCATCAATTTGTAGTTTTAGTCTTGAATCCCACCTAGGGAGTCGCACAACAAAACTCCCACACAGGGAGCTCCAGAAAAGATTAATTCGAACAACCAAACACTCAAATAAAAAATAATAACATTTGTGAACAGTTTACAGTAGCCCGCGCTATATATTAACACAGTGCCTTCGAAGACCCAAAAGCCCCGTATGACAATGTTATAATCATCACAGCGCCATCTATCCACACAAGGAAAATGGTGGTCAACGTCAAGCCAGCCGGGCTGACCAAGACAAAAACAAACAAAGCAAAACTCAAACCTAGGGAGCTCCAAGAAAGATTAATTCGAACAAACAAAAAGGTAACTAGAGCTGCGAGCAGCTATGGGTCGGCTTCCGAAATTACACATTTTAGACGATCTAGACAATCCTGACAGACAGTCTGAACATTCAGTTCGATTAATACTAACATTGAGTTGTACATTAATTAAGGGGGGATGCGTCACCACAGAATAAACCTTATTCTAATTGTACGATATTCAGTCTCGTTTTAGAAGTGATAACACGCCATTTTTTAAGAATTGAACGAAAGAAAAATAATTGACTACATCCATTTATTTTTTCCCGATAATTCAACCCATGTAGCCATGGTAAAACTTCCGGTAGACCGCCATGCGAATGCGGCGGAATGCTTTAAATGAATCTTTATGTTCGGGGCGACTGGAGTTGTGGACTATTTGGTTTGATATCGAGCAACTGCAATGCTGTACCTCCCGTAGTTCTAGAGTTGTAGCCTGTACAAGATGTGTTCCGTTTCTAATAAAATTCAATATGGCGGCCAAACCACCTGACCTAGGAGCAAAAGTTTTGCATATTCATGATCGCCATATTATATAACATATATTTCTTCACTTTCGCCGTCCAAATCCGTTACTTGAAAATTCGACCATTTTGATTGGCCGCGGGTGGTCATTTTCTTTTACGGAGCAACCTCTGAAATAGAATTTTGAGAGACTGATCCATTGATTATGTGTACCAAGTTTCGTGTTGATTGCTTCATTGGTTCCAGAGAAGTAGAGTTCAGAAGATTTTTTTGAAAACGAGGTAAATTCAAGATGGCCGATGAATGAGCTTTTATACTACTAAATGTGAGTCAATTTACTGTTACTATACTATCTTCTGCGCATTGCGCCGCAAGGTCAATAAGGCTCGAAATGCGCTTTTATACTACTAAATGTGAGTTAATATACTGTTACTATATTATCCTCTGCGCATTGCGCCGCAAGGTCAATAGGGCTCGAAATCCGCTTTTATACTACTTAATGTGAGTCAATATACTGTTACTATACTATCCTCTGCGCATTGCGCCGCAAGGTCAATAGGGCTCGAAATGCGCTTTTATTCTTCTCCCTGAATTTATGATTGCTAAATCTCAGCAACCATTTGGTCGATCATGGTCAAACTTCACACACATACTAGACATGTGGAGATCTAGTGCATATTGAAAATTGGTTGTGATTGGTCGCAGGGTTCAGCGGCCATCTTGGATTTGCCCCGTTTTCAAAGAAACCTTCCTATCACTACTCCTCTGGAACCAATGAAGCAACCAACACGAAACTTGGTACACATAATCAATGGATCAAGATGGCGGCCAAACCACGTGACATATGAGCAAAATTTTCGCATATTCATGATCGCCATATCATATAACATTTATTTCGTCACTTTCCCCGTTCAAATCATTTACTTGAAAATCCGGTTATTGTGATTGGCCGCTGGCGGCAATTTTATTTTTACGGAACAACTTCTCTTTTTAGAGATCCCGATCCACTGATTATGTGTAGCACATTTCGTGCTGATTGCATCATTGGTTCCAGCGGAGTAGGGTTTAGAACAAGATGTGTAACGTTTCTGTTGAAACTCAAGATGGCGGTCAAACCACGTGACGTAGGAGCAAATTTCTTTCGTATTCATGATCTCCATATCATATAACATATATTTCGTCACCTTCGCTATTCAAGTCCGTTACATGATTGGTTGGTGGGTTGTTTGAAGTTTAACGTCGCACCTAACATTATTGGTCACACGGCAAAATCCAACGATTTTGATTGCCCATCAGCGGCCTTTTGTTTTACTGGGCAACTTTTTGAGAGACCCTGATCGATTGGTTGTGTGTGCCAAATTTTGTGTCGATTGTTTCAGTGATGCCAGAGGAGTAGGGTTTAGAAGAATTAGAGGAAACGAGTCACAGACAGTTTTCATCATGCATTAGTTTTCGATGTGTCCAATGTGTATGTGAAGTTTGAGCGTGATTGGCCTCCAAGTCCAGTGATCATAACTTCAAGGAGAATCCGTTACCAGAATTGCGTTAATTCGCAAATTTGGGTGAACAACATTTGAGAATAGCGGCAAAACTATTGTATCTGCGTTACCTCGCTCAAACGGTTGTCATACTTCCGAAATAGCTGTTTTTGTACAATATAACACAGCAAAGTGGAAGACTGTACCTCTCGTAGTTGGACACTTGTTAGCTTGTGTTCCGATTCTGACAAAATTTAAGATGGCGGCCAAATCGGTGACCTTTTTTGACCCATCTTTTTTGTGTTGTGGTTGCTAGCTGTCACCATATGCTCTCTCGCTCTGTCCAAAATCACAACCTGGTTATTTGTGAATGAATCTCCAGTATTACGCACGTTCTTCCATCGAAATTTCGGCGTCGATGTTGACTTATTCTTTAGTGTAGGGGTCGTTTATTTTCACCATGACTAATCTCTGTCCAGAATCGGCCTACGTCATCAGGTTCAGGACAATACTCCTACCCCAAATATGCATTGTCAGAGATGTCAATGAACTGAAAGGGATCGGGAGGTCTATTAATAGGCATTTTACACCAAAAAAAAATCATCACATACATACAATGTATACCTCATTTGAAAGCCAGAACCTGTAATAGAAGACAAAACTTTACAGAATGAAAATCCATCCATTATTCGCTGATGTCAACCACTTTGAAGTTCCGAAAATGACGATTTTTGGGGGACATCCCGTTAACATGGAGCCTATGGGAAATGCCCAAATCCCATGGCACAAAAGAATGTCAACTTTCAACGATGGATATCGTTAAATATTTGCTCAATTTTCATAATTTTTGGGTCACCTATACTTGAAGTGTCACTGTTTTAAAATAATATTTCAAAGATCCTGATTGGTTAATAGTAAGCTCCTAATTTGCATATCATTTGCATATATGTATCAAATTTGCACCCAAAACTATGTTTTCGTCCTTTTTTTGATTGATAAAATCAACCTGTGTTCAAATATTTTTGCATGGATTTAATAATTTACTTGTAATTATGTAAGATGAGACAGGCAATATGCATTTGAATTGAAGTCAAACAGTTGTATTGTAAGTGTTATACTTCTGATTTTGGTGTTCATATTGCAAAGACATCTATTTTAATACCACTACATCATGATTTTGTTTGCTGTGGATATTGGTTATAGTAGATTTAAAAAATGTTTTTCATTGGTTAATATTTATGAGCTAATTTGCATATCATTTGCATATTTGTATCGACTTTGCTTACAAAGTTGGTTAACATCCAAAATGAAATATCTTCAGGGAGAATGTTATTTAATTTTCGTTCTACATGGCTCGTCTGAAAGCCAGTTCCTGTAAAAGAATAAAAAAAATTACAGAATTAAAATCTATCCAGTCTTTGTTGTAATAGATGGAGCATATTAAAGTGACGGAAATGGCAAGAAAAGGGGGACAACTGTTTATAATGGAGGCATAGGAAAAAGCTAAATTTGTATGGCATAAATGTATTTCAACTTTGAATCATTGCATGTCGCTAAATATTCAGTCGATTTTCATAATTTTTTCCACAAATATTCTTGATTTGTTATAGTTATAATATTTATTTTAAACATTTCATTTAGTTGTACATTTTTCAACTCATTTGCATATATACATTAATTGTTTACTAGTAATAGTATAAATTAACATTATACCTATCCTTCAGTTAGCAAATGTCAATTAATTTACATAAATCTGCATAAATTTGAATAAATTATCTTTAAAATTGCTGATTATTAATAGAAAATTCGTGGTCAGAATCTTCTTTTTGGAGAAATTATATGCATTATTCTTCATTATCCAGACGACAGAAACACTTGAATGTATAGACCATCTGTGAATCTACCCTGCAGGCAATATATTCCATCTGTGAATCTACCCTGCAGGCAACATATTCTAATAATGCAGTTAAATATTAATAATTATTATTAATTAATTATAATTATGTAAATGGAAGGTTTCTCGTACTACATAAGAAGATAATCTAATTGTAATTATATAAATGGGAGGTTTCTCGTACTACACAAGAAGATAATCTTGCGTAACATCAAAGTATAAGAAAATTGAATGAAGGAGAAATGATGCTAATTTGGCGATGGTGGTGGGGGCAACATTCACAATCAGTCCCAATACCACTCATGCTCCACATCAACAGCCATGCTGTAAAAATAAATGGGACAATTCCGTATTATTTGATAATGGTTTATCTGAATGTCATCACATACATGATTAATGAAGATGATCAATCTTGTTAACTCATGTTAACTCATAAATAAGAATCTAATCCAAATTATTTGATACCGTTTTATATTTATGTTCTTGGAGATAAAACCAATTGATGGGTGGGGTACAACTCACATCAACAAGGAGTGAAAAGATGAATCTTGTTATTCGTTATGGTTTTACTTTCTTATGTTATTTACATTCATGTTCAATGAACATGAATCTAATTAATGAAGTCAATGTTGGGCACGACTCATTCTCCCAACGTCAGAGTTTGTAACCTCCAAACCGTCGGTAAACAAGACTCTGACTTCACCCCTATACAAATGTCTGGCGTGTAGCCGCATTGCGACTTTTCCGCTGAGCCAGTGAGAGAGCGTGTTATATTTTCCGGCTGACTACGTCATCACAGCTGATCGCCGCGTGGTGACGGGCGGTCATATTGTAACAACATTTGACAGGCGAGCATTCACGCTGAGAGCTACATGTATTGTAAGCATTAATTGATAATGACTCTGGAAAATGGAACGAGCGTACGTCTTTCAGAAAATTATATTATGGCCATGTGTATTGAATGATATCTGTGTTTCATGTCGCCGGTCTTGAACTCAGTGAGAGAGAGTAACACAGCACAAATCAAAGTCAACACGAAATATAATATTGAAAAATTACTGAGCCAAAATTACTCATCTGAACTTCAGCGAGGTATATATTATTATGTATTTATGTGCAACAAGTAAGTAATAAAAACAATCAGCGAAGGAGGTGGACGAGACATATTCATCGGAACACACCATTAACATATTTTCCTCACAGTACTAAATATTAAATAATAAGATATCTACAGTTAAATGTGTTTCCCTGGTTATAACCATAAATAATATTAAGATTTTTCTTTTTCTGAAAATAACGGATTTCAGTTAAGCAGCTGTGCTTTAATTTAATAATTGATTCAGGTTTTTTTTCAATCGGCAATTTTTTATCAATCTAACTTATTTAAATGTGCTCAAACTTGAAAATGATTATCAAATAAATTGGCTTTGAATTAAAGAAAGGAAAATAACAGTATTGTCATAATTTTCAGTATTATATTTAAAATTTATATTATAATTTATTATTATTATTTTATTATTATAATTGACCTGTTTATAAACTTAGCATCGAATCACCGCATGAGCCTCGTCGGCGACAATAGCCGCCATGGTTTTCCCCTGTTTAATTAGCAAATCGCGGTTCTCTTCCTGGTTTAACGGAAATTCGAGGCTTGAGAAGGTCCCTCCTGTAGTTTTTCTCTGTCGCTATCGCCAGGCCCAAGTCATGTGGCAGTAAATCCTAGGGTTCGAAGTACATTTACTTGCTCTTTCATGATGGAAGTTATCTGACAGATCACAAATGCCAGTCCGGTTTTTTAAACAGGATACCCCTCCAAGATTTGCCACTGTTCGATCTTGTCAATATACAACTCCTATGTTGATTGGCTTGCCGAAGTTATGCTGAGCTTTTCGGAAACCATCGGCCCCATTCGGTAATCTCAACAAGTTCGCTTCATTTAGTAACGGAGGTCGTTGATTGGGCGAGAGCCATGCGCAGAAAAGCTGCGCGCCGCAATTAGGCCCATTTTGACATCATAGGGTATATACGACCATAGGGGATATACAATCTGATGCCATGAGAATGGGCACGACTGAGTCAATTACGATATGTTGGCGGTTGCGAGTTTGCGACGTCCAAAATTGGCCCCACACCAACAACCGTTCTGTCCAAGAAACAAGATGATCCATAATATTCGATTATTACATTTATGTTCATGCAGATAAAACCATTATGATGTCAATGTTGGGCACAACTCACACCAACAAGTAGAATAAAAATATGAATCTTGTTATTTGATACGGTTTTTATTTTCTCGATGTTATTACATTCTTGTATGATGGAGAAGAATCTAATTAAGTATGTCAATGTTGGGCACAACTCACACCAACAGGAGAGGAGGAGTCAATTGCAATATATCTTCCAAATATGTGGCCCCCATTTCCACCCGAGCTGGTGATATAATCAGTGATGTCAAAATTACGCAATGTTGGGTACAACTCACACCAACAACAAAATGATGACAAATGCTATTTAGACAACGATTTAAACAACGATCACCTCTTTTCAAGTCCTGCAGTAATGGGAACTTCCAGCTGATAACCTTATTATCAAGATCATACTTTATTCTGTTTTTATAGGGTTAGAAGCATCTCCTTTGCCACGGATATAACGACATCTAAGCATTGTGATGTTTCTTCTCCGTCCTCTGCACACTTGAATGAAATGCAACCCCACCAAGTCCTCTGGGTTCTTCAGCAGATCAGGCAGCTTATCCTACTGGCACTGTATAATACGAGCATGTCAGGACTTTTGAATGCGTTCTTTGGCCTTCACTTTATGCTCGAGGAATTGGTTTTGTCGGGCTTCCAACTTCTCAGTGCAGCAGGCTGATTAACAGTTGGTACATCTGTTACAGATGCTAACTGAATGATGTCCTTCGAATGGGCGATAAGCTGTTCATCTCTAATATAACGCGTTTCCCATTGACAGTCTTTGACTGATAAAACAATTCCTACCTCGTGTAACACTCGCATTACCTTGTTGACTAAGCTGTGAAATTTGGACATCGATCTGTTCGATTGTTGTCCAAACGCCTCCAACTTCTGAGATGGTGTTGGTCAGTAACTCTTTCCTGTCATGACACTTCTTCTCGGCATCAGCTTCGGCTGCTTGTTTCTCCATCAACATCTTAAGTTTCTGGGCTCAAATAGTCTATTTGCAGGCTTGAAAAATTTTGCGAGCTCTTGGCACATTCTCGCCAGCTGCCTTCATAAGTTTTGCGCTCTCCACCGGTCCTCTGTCATCTAACCATCTTGTTGTTAGGTTGTTGATGCACAAGATGAGGGTTTCAAACAGTAGCACAGATGCTGCTGGCTTATTCCTCATCAGCATATTCAAAATGGTGAAGTCCCGCTCAGAAGCAATGTTGTTGGTACGCCTGATGCCTGGTTCTTTTGTTGTTCTGTTATATCTGTATACTTGCATCTAGGAAGTTGCTCTTTCGCTTGTCTCTCAAGGATCAGGAGAAGGGCATGCATCAACAGCTCCAGAGTTTTTTGTGTTAGCACGTCCAACCCATATACGTTCAATATACATCATCCTGGTGAACACTAAGAATATTTCTTTCTTCAACGGTGAACATCCTCTCCCGCACCATCAGGTCGGCTGTATCATTACTCCAGGATTCCAGGTGAGCTTGCATCGTTGCCAGATACTCATTTGCTTCTAGAATGTTGGGTTTACTCTAGCGCATTCTCCAAAATGGGCCTGTGATGATCTTGTCAACAATACCGAGATTCTGTATTCCTGAGATGCTCACTTTATTCGACAAATGAAAGAGTCCGTTTGGATTCGACCAAGAGGCATACATTCATGTCATCCATATGATAACATGTTTTACCGTTTACTTCGGTAGGGAACAAGTTGCAATTATCTGTTCCGTGCATCCAGGAGTTCGTGAAATTGTGCATCTTCACAAGTCCAGGTAAACCCTAAATCCTCGCAGAGGGTTTACCTGAACATTTTTTGTCCCCCGCCGCAACGCGGCCGGGGACTTTAAAATGGTTCTTGCTTCTATGTGTCCGTGCATGCACGGACATGTCCGTGCAAATACTTCGTAAGCAATAACTTCTAAATGCTTTGTCGGATTCCTCCGAAATTTGGCATCTGCATTCTTTGCGACAAGACGTCTCTTGGTATTACGTTTCAGCAAGATCCGCCTGTAGGTGGCGCCACTGGGGGCTTGCTTCTATGTGTCCGTGCATTTGTCCGTGCATGCACGGACATGTCCGTGCATGCACGGACATGTCCGTGCAAATACTTCGTAGGCAATAACTTCTAAATGCTTTGTCGGATTCCTCCGAAATTTGGCATCTGCATTCTTTGCGACAAGACGTCTCTTGGTATTACGTTTCAGCAAGATCCGCCTTTAGGTGGCGCCACTGGGGTATTGCTTCTATGTGTCCGTGCATTTGTCCGTGCATGCACGGACATGTCCGTGCAAATACTTCGTAGGCAATAACTTCTAAATGCTTTGTCGGATTCCTCCGAAATTTGCAATCTGCATTCTTTGCGACAAGACGTCTCTTCGTTTTACGTTTCCGCAAGATCCGCCTGTAGGTGACGCCACTGGGTCTTGTTCCAATTAGTGCATGTCCGTGCAAATACTTCGTAAGCGATAACTCCTAAATGCTTTGTCGGATTCCTCGTCGGATTCCACTGAAATTTGGCATCTGCATTCTTTGCGACAAGACGTCTGTTGGTATTACGTTTCAGCAAGATCCGCCTGTAGGTGGCGCCACTGGGTCTTGTTCCAATCTTAGTGCATGTCCGTGGATGTTCGTGCAAATGCTTCATAAGCGATATCTCCTAAATGCTTTGTCGGATTCCTCCGAAATTTGGCATCTGCATTCTTTGCGACAAGACGTCTGTTGGCATTACGTTTCAGCAAGATCCGCCTTTAGGTTGCGCCACTGGGTCTTGTTCCAATATTTAGTGCATGTCCGTGGATGTTCGTGCAAATGCTTCATAAGCGATATCTCCTAAATGCTTTGTCGGATTCCTCCGAAATTTGGCATCTGCATTCTTTGCGACAAGACGTCTCTTCGTTTTACGTTTCCGCAAGATCCGCCTGTAGGTGACGCCACTGGGTCTTGTTCCAATTAGTGCATGTCCGTGCAAATACTTCGTAAGCGATAACTCCTAAATGCTTTGTCGGATTCCTCGTCGGATTCCACTGAAATTTGGCATCTGCATTCTTTGCGACAAGACGTCTGTTGGTATTACGTTTCAGCAAGATCCGCCTGTAGGTGGCGCCACTGGGTCTTGTTCCAATCTTTAGTGCATGTCCGTGGATGTTCGTGCAAATGCTTCATAAGCGATATCTCCTAAATGCTTTGTCGGATTCCTCCGAAATTTGGCATCTGCATTCTTTGCGACAAGACGTCTGTTGGCATTACGTTTCAGCAAGATCCGCCTTTAGGTTGCGCCACTGGGTCTTGTTCCAATCTTTAGTGCAAGTCCGTGGATGTTCGTGCAAATGCTTCATAAGCGATATCTCCTAAATGCTTTGTCGGATTCCTCCGAAATTTGGCATCTGCATTCTTTGCGAAAAGACGTCTGTTGGCATTACGTTTCAGCAAGATCCGCCTTTAGGTTACGCCACTGGGTCTTGTTCCAATATTTAGTGCATGTCCGTGCAAATACTGCTTAAGCGATAACTCCTAAATGCTTCGGATTCCTCCGAAATTTGGCAACTGCATTCTTTGCGACAAGACGTCTGTTGGTATTACGTTTCAGCAAGATCCGCCTGTAGGTGGCGACACTGGGTCTTGTTCCAATCTTTAGTGCATGTCCGTGGATGTTCGTGCAAATGCTTCATAAGCGATATCTCCTAAATGCTTTGTCGGATTCCTCCGAAATTTGGCATCTGCATTCTTTGCGACAAGACGTCTGTTGGCATCACGTTTCAGCAAGATCCGCCTTTAGGTGGCGCCACTGGGTCTTTAATGCATGTCCGTTCATGTTTGTTCAAATCCTTCGTGAGCGATAACTGTCGAACAATTTGTCCGGTTTCTTCGAAATTTGGTAAATGCATTCCCTGCGACAAAACACCGTTGGTGATGCGTTTCAGCAAAATCCACCCGGAGGTGGCGCCACTAGAGTTCATTCCATTATTCCATGTTGCAAGTGATAACTTAGAAACACTTGGTCGAATTTCTTTGAAATATCCTACATATGTACCTTTCGGGGTAACATGAGAAACGTTGCGGCTCATCGGATTCTTCACAAATTTGGCATGCTTTTACCATGCCAGGAGCTGTTGCTTGGGATTGCCTTTCGCTCACTTGCACTCACAGGTGGCGCCACCTGGTGGCAACATCACAAATTCGTTTCCGGGTAATAACTTGAGAACTGACCATCGGATTCTTCACAATTTTTTTTATGAATGTAAGGTGACATAAGATGTCGCTTGTTAATGCATTTCACTGACTTGCGCCTAGAGGTGGCGTCGCCTGGTGTCAAAATCTAAATTTGGTTTCTGGGCAATAACTTGAGGACCCTCATCGGATTCTTCTCAAATTTGGTATGCAGATGCCCCCACGGTACCATGTTCCTTGGGATTGTATTTTTCCCGCTTCTGCCTACAGGTGGCGTCTCCTGGTGGAAAAATTTGTTTCCGGGCAATAATTTGGCAACTGCTCATCAGATTATTCTCAAATTTTGTATTCATATGTGACCCGCCCCAAATAACATGAACACCGGTGGGCATCTAGTACCGGCAATAACTTGAGGACCCCTCTTCAGAGTCTCAAAGTTCATATGCCGATACCATGACATGAGATGTCATTTGGGATTGTGTTTTGCCTGCTTGCACCTACAGGTGGTGACTCCTTGTGGCAAAGTCTAAATTTGGTTTCTGGGCAATAGGTTGAGGATGCCTTCATATTCTTGTCAAATTTAGTTTGCAGATAATATGCCATGAGTTGTCTCTTGGGGATGCATTTCGGTTACATAATTTTCATGCTACATGGTAAAGAAAATATATTACAGTAGCAATCAACATTCAGTCAGCCATTCGGAGTTGATCTCAAAACCTGGGAAGGTGGAAAGACCCCTCTGCTTCTTACGCCTGTGAAGTAGCTGTTGCCATCCTCATGAATATCTTCTGAAACCGACAGCGCTTATGAATATTGCTGCCATTTTGGCGGGGGACCTAGCATCATCTGGCTGCTTGTAGTTATTCAAATGAGTTCTTGAGTTGATGCCTCTTTTATACAATATCGTACATTTCAACCCCACGTTTGTTTTTAATCAGCATGTCGGTATCACAAGCTTGCAGTTTTTGCTTTGACTTGCGAACAAATTTAAAGAACAATATTTAGATTATTGGCCAGTTTCAATACACTTTGCAGTACGATAGTTAACCATTAATAATTTATTAGTATGCTATACTTATCTGGTATTATTACTTCTTATAGATTATATTTATATTCATTACAGGTAGGCCCCAGTATTAATCTAGATCAAGTTTCAGTATATCTTTAATATAGCCTTGAAATTAAGTACTAAATTCAAGTGGTCTGTAAAGTTAATTAAATTATTCTTTCTAATATGTTAAAATTCTAAATGTGTTTAAAATATATACACTGGAATTTAGTTCAATTTTATTAATTGGCAGTGTATAGATTTATTTCCGGCTTATTGTAAATAAGCTTTACATCGAGTTTATTGTCACGATAGTCGTAAATTTTATACATATGTTGTACCACAAGTACCATTTTTTTGCATGCCTATCGCGGTGTCTCCCGCTTTGGTCACGTGGTGTAAACAGCCTACAGTATTATTCAAGAGGGGTGACCTGTGACCCATAGTCCATGAGCCAGACCCCAAAATTTCATCAATTGGTACCACCTGGGGTGGCAAATTCTCATTATGTTTTTTTCGAAAGTCCTATATCCTTAGATGCAAAAAAACTTTTAAAGCAATCCGGGACACACAGCTTAGTGGTAGTAATCACCTCTTAAAAACGAACACCAGTGTCCAATCTGAGGGACCAGATTTGGGGGTAGGGGAAATATAAAGTCGAATATCTTTGCAAGTAATGGTGATATAGTGACATTCGGCCACTCGAAATGTTGGTAATCTGATCCTCTATATGCTGGTATCTGCTATATGCTAATATTTCACTCATGTAGGTCACCAGAGGTCAAAAGGTCACGAAATCTGAACCCTGTCTAAAACGTGACCATCTGTAGGAAAACTCGCTGCAGATATCATACCAATGGGACTTTCTTAACCTAAATGGGTTCAAATGGAAGCCAAGAAGTACCCAAGTCTATAATAAGTCTAAACAAGTGGAGTTTGTTATTATTTAGACTGTGGCACAGAACTGTTTTTGATGCATTTTCAAAAATGGTCTTTTTATTGCGCTAAAACCAGGCAA